>CM059790.1:45755792-45815792 GCA_030435695.1 Brachymystax lenok tsinlingensis | reverse complement strand
GGCCGTAGGTGGAATGAGTTTGACACCTGTAAAAAAAACTATTAATTCTTTAGACAATACTGCTGCTGCCACCACACTAATGATGCTGCCACCACAGTACTGATGCTGCCACCACACTAATGATGCTGCCACCACAGTACTGATGCTGCCACCACACCAATGATGCTGCAGCCACAGTAATGATGCTGCCACCACACTAATGATGCTGCCACCACAGTACTGATGCCCCACCACAATACTGATGCTGCCACCACACTAATGATGCTGCCACCACAATACTGATGATGCTGCCACCACAATACTGATGCTGCCACCACAATACTGATGCTGCCACCACACCAATGATGCTGCCACCACAATATTGGTGCTGCCACCACAGTAATGATGCTGCCACCACAATAATGATGCTGCCACTACAATACTGATACTGCCACCACAATACTGCTGCTGCCACCACAATAATGATGCTGCCACCACAATACCAATTTTGCCACCACAATGCTGATGATGCCACCACAGTAATGATGCTGCCATCTCAATAATGATGCTGCCACCACAATACTGATGTTGCCACCACACTAATGATGATGCCACCACACTAATGATGATGCCACCACAGTAATGATGCTGCCATCTCAATAATGATGCTGCCACCACAATACTGATGCTGCCGCCACCACAATACTGATGTTGCCACCACAATACTGCTGCTGCCACCACACTAATGATGCTGCCACCACAATACTGATGATGCTGCCACCACAATATTGGTGCTGCCACCACACTAATGTTGCTGCCACCACAGTACTGATGCTGCCACCACAGTACTGATGCTGCCACCACAATAATGATGCTGCCACCACACTAATGATGCTGCCACCACAATACTGATGATGCTGCCACCACAATACTGATGCTGCCACCACAATACTGATGCTGCCACCACACCAATGATGCTGCCACCACAATATTGATGCTGCCACCACAGTAATGATGCTGCCACCACAATAATGATGCTGCCACCACAATAATGATGCTGCCACTACAATACTGATACTGCCACCACAATACTGCTGCTGCCACCACAATAATGATGCTGCCACCACAATACCAATTTTGCCACCACAATGCTGATGATGCCACCACAGTAATGATGCTGCCATCTCAATAATGATGCTGCCACCACAATACTGATGTTGCCACCACACTAATGATGATGCCACCACAGTAATGATGCTGCCATCTCAATAATGATGCTGCCACCACAATACTGATGCTGCCGCCACCACAATACTGATGTTGCCACCACAATACTGCTGCTGCCACCACACTAATGATGCTGCCACCACAATACTGATGATGCTGCCACCACAATATTGGTGCTGCCACCACAATAATGATGCTGCCACCACAATAATGATGCTGCCACCACAACAATGATGCTGCCACTACAATACTGATACTGCCACCACAATACTGCTGCTGCCACCACAATAATGATGCTGCCACCACAATACCAATTTTGCCACCACAATGCTGATGATGCCACCACAGTAATGATGCTGCCATCTCAATAATGATGTTGCCATCACACTAATGATGCTGCCACCACAATATTGATGATGCCACCACACTAATGATGATGCCACCACAATACTGATGCTGCCACCACACGAATGATGCTGCCACCACAAGGACCTCGTCTATCCCTAAATAATTGAATCTATATTGTTGATTAATGTTGACACACAGTAAATGGTTAAATGATGCTGTGCAGATTGTAGGCCTGGCTACAGTCTATTGTTGATGAGGTTTGCTCCATAATAATGGCTAGTGGAATGGATGTAGTGTCTAGCTTGCTGATCTAGAAAGTACCATGCTACTGTAAGGGCAGGCAGGCTGGGGTCACTCAGGTTTCAGCCGGGCTGTAACACAATGACATTGTGTTTTCTGACCTCACTCTCAGCCCAGCCTCAATCCGGACCAGACGTGCTAGCTAGCTACCGTCAGCCAGGCGCTCTCTCTATCTCGTATCTCTTTGTTGCTCTGCCTGCTCTCTCTCAGCTCTCTCTATGCTCTCTTTCTCTGCTCTCTCTCTCTCTCTCTCTTGTATCTCACCCTACCTCTCTGCTATCCCTCACTCTCCCTCTCCCTCCCTCTCTATCTCCATCTCGCTCCTTCCATCTTTTCTGCTCTCTCTGACTCACTATGCAATGCATGTATTTAATTCAACAACATTAATCTATCATGGTTTAGTTCTCAGAGCCATACTGCCATTAGCTTATCCAGTGAATATTATAAAGTAGAGCAGTAGAAACGCACACAGCCTCAGGCCTTTTGGCCCACATATACACCCATCAGATGACGAAGGAATATGATTTAACAACTACAGAGCCAGAGGCGAACTGATATTCTATCCTATTCTCTCCTCATTTCCTCTCCTACTCTCTCACATCTCCTCTCCTCATTTCCTCTCCTACTCCCTCACATCTCCTCTCCTACTCTCTCAAATCTCCTCATTTCCTCTCATACTCTCATACTCTCTCACATCTCCATTCTATTCTTCTCCTATCCTCCTCACCTCTCTCCTCTTCTCTCCTTTCCATTCCTCTCCTCCCCTCTACTCCCTTTCCATTCCTCTCCTCTCTCTCTCCTCTCTCTCTGTCCTCTCCTCTCTCTCTCCTCTTCTCTCCTTTCCATTCCTCTCCTCCCCTCTACTCCCTTTTCATTCCTCTCCTCTCTCTTTCCTCTCTCTCTGTCTTCTCCTCTCTCTCTTCTCTCTCTCTGTCCTCTCCTCTCTCTCTGTCCTCTCCTCTCTCTCTCCTCTCTCTCTGTCCTGTCCTCTCTCTCTGTCTTCTCCTCTCTCTCTGTCCTCTCCTCTCTCTCTGTCCTCTCCTCTCTCTCTCCTCTCTCTCTGTCCTCTCCTCTCTCTCTCCTCTCTCTCTGTCCTCTCCTCTCTCTCTCCTCTCTCTCTGTCCTCTCCTCTCTCTCTGTCCTCTCCTCTCTCTCTCCTCTCTCTCTGTCCTCTCCTCTCTCTTTCCTCTCTCTCTGTCTTCTCCTCTCTCTCTTCTCTCACTCTGTCCTCTCCTCTCTCTCTGTCCTCTCCTCTCTCTGTCCTCTCCTCTCTCTCTGTCCTCTCCTCTCTCTCTGTCCTCTCCTCTCTCTGTCCTCTCCTCTCTCTCTGTCCTCTCCTCCCCTTGCTCTCTCCTCCACTCCCGCTCCACTTCTTTACTCCCTCTCCTTTCCTCTCCTCTCTCTCCTCTCCTTTAAGTCTCATTTTAGTGGTACTGTCACTTGAATAATTTATTGGTAGAATGAGTTGTTGCTGCTAGGCCAGTATCTGACATGTTTTCTTAAAGAGACATTACACACTACCTGTACTCTCCCCTTACTCTTTAAGGTCTATAAAATCACTGCGTAATCATCACAGACAAAGATGTTTATTAGAGTAATGAACAAGATGAGATACTTTACCACACATTTATCTATTTCATACACCTGATTTGCTACAGATAAGACACAGACTAGATCCAGGAGAGATACTTGTGTCGTGTAAAGAGACAGATCTGGATTCAAATCTGTCTTTAAGAAACGTCTCCCAAAGTATCTCTGCATGTCGCCATCTACACCCTCTAAGTGGTGCAGTGTAAAGACAATAGCTATCCCACGACACATGTCCCTGCAAAAAAAATATTCACACATTTTAGTGAATCATTGCATTAATCAAGTGTGACTCTGCAAGGTATCGAAAGCGTTCCACAGGGATGCTGGCCCGTCTTGATTCCAAAGCTTCCCACAGTTGTGTCAAGTTGGCTGGATGTCCTCTGGGTGGTGGACCATTCTTGATACACACGGGAAACTGATGAGCGTGAAAAACCCAGCAGTGTTGCAGTTCTTGACACCAACCGGTGAACCTTGCACCTACTACCATACCACCGTTTAAAGGCACTTCAATCTTTTGTCTGGCCCATTCACCCTCTGAATGGCACACATAAACAATCCATGTCTCAGTTGTCTCAAGGCTTAAAAATCCTTCTTTAACCTGTCTCCTCCCTTTCATCTACTCTGATTGAAGTGGATTTAACAAGTGACATCAATAAGGGATCATAGCTTTCACATCAATTCACCTGGTCAGTCGATGTCATGGAAAGAGCAGGTGTTCTTAATGTTTTGTATACTCATTGTTTTTACATGGTATTTACAGTATGATAATAGCTGCACTCCCATGAATCAAGAATTCGTCTTTGGCCACAGCACATCCAAGACTAGTGTAAAAGTTGCAAATGTAATGTTAAAGAGAGATAGATCTGAATAGACATATTTTACTAACATATATCCCCTGAATACGAGTTGCTTCATACACAGTCCTTGGCTCGTGGGTTCATTCTGTATACAGACTAAAAGAGAGGTCAACAAACCTTTATCACTGTCTGTAACCACTATCTTACGCAAGCCTCGCTCGCCTGCCTTGGGGGAGGTGCCTCCACAGTATTCCACGGAATATCTGCACACAGACCAGAATTAAAAGCCGAGCCCATTTGTTTTACTCTTTAGACTAGCAGAGCCTGTTTGTTTTACTGTTTATACTAGCCCAGGTAGTCCTGCAGTAATGGAGCCTGGGTCGACCGTGAGCGCAGTGAGGAGTAGGAGGGTTCTGTGTGGCACAGAGATACGGCCTGCTCTGATTGTCATCAAGGAGGGAAAGATACACAAAATCCTCCCAGTCTCCAGTGGTTCTACTGGGGATACTGCGGCTGGCTGTGAGGTAGGCTCTGATTGGCTCTCTGGCTGAGCTGTGGAGGGTGCAAGTCTTGCCGGCTTCTGCTCAACTTGGTGTTTTTACTGCAATTTCTGTGTTAATTATTAATTTGTTAGTTCAGAATGTTTGCGCAATAATTTCCTATGAAGACAAACACTTCCCAGGTCAACTAGCTCTCACAGTCTCACTTCAGAATTAGACGTTCGTCCCATGTTTCTCCAAGTTGTTGCAAACGTCAAATTTCGAAGTTGTTGCAAACGTCAAATTTCGACGTCGTTTTAGGTTAAGTTTAGGCATTAATGCAACATTTTTAAGGTTAGGGTTAAGTTCAGGCATTAACTCTGAATGGTTAAGGTTTGGGATAGGTTTAAAACAAAAATCTCAACAACAAAAAATGATATAGCTGGATTTGAACTCCAAACCTTTGGAATCAGAGGCAGACTCACCCATTATCCCTGTCCACAGCACCTTACCAAAACCAAAGCCTACTTGAATGTAATGGCGCTCACTGTTGCCCCTAGTGGCCGGTTTCCACATCATCTCCCGACGTCCTCAAACATGGATGGAAGTCAAATACTGACCTGTATCACTGGTGACCTGGCTGCCCAGCTAGCACTTAACGTTCTGAGAACTATATGTTTGTTAGAGCTTGGTGAGACCGAGGTTGTCCTATGGTTATTTTGCATACAACGTATGTGCTCTGTGAACGTTCTGGGAATGGTTCTGCGAATGGTGCCTTGGCTTTGGAACATTCTCATCACATTTAAAGAATTTGACAAAATAATGTTATTTTGAATGTTAATCAAACATGGTTCAATTTCATGACATTTTTGGGAAAGTTCTAGTAATGTTTTCCCCAACTGGTTTGACATTGGGAATGTTCTAGTAATGTTTTCGCCAACTGGTTTGACATTGGGAAAGTTATAGTAATGTTTTCACCAACTGGTTTGACATTGGTAATGTTCTAGTAATGTTTTCCCCAACTGGTTTGACATTGGGAATGTTCTAGAAATGTTTTCCCCAACTGGTTTGACATTGGGAAAGTTATAGTAATGTTTTTGCCAACTGGTTTGACATTGGGAATGTTCTAGTAATGTTTTCCCCAACTGGTTTGACATTGGGAAAGTTCTAGTAATTTTTTCACCAACTGGTTTGACATTGGGAATGTTCTAGTAATGTTTTTGCCAACTGGTTTGACATTGGGAATGTTCTAGTAATGTTTTCGATAACTGGTTTGACATTGGGAATGTTCTAGTAATGTTTTTGCCAACTGGTTTGACATTGGGAATGTTCTAGTAATGTTTTCGACAACTGGTTTGACATTGGGAATGTTCTAGTAATGTTTTCCCCAACTGGTTTGACATTGGGAATGTTCTAGTAATGTTTTCCCAACTGGTTTGACATTGGGAAAGTTCTAGTAATGTTTTCACCAACTGGTTTGACATTGGGAATGTTCTAGTAATGTTTTCCCAACTGGTTTGACATTGGGAATGTTCTAGTAATGTTTTCCCCAACTGGTTTGACATTGGGAATGTTCTAGTAATGTTTTCCAACTGGTTTGACATTGGGAATGTTCTAGTAATGTTTTCCCCAACTGGTTTGACATTGGTAATGTTATAGTAATGTTTTCACCAACTGGTTTGACATTGGGAATGTTATAGTAATGTTTTCGCCAACTGGTTTGACATTGGGAATGTTCTAGTAATGTTTTCCCCAACTGGTTTGACATTGGGAATGTTCTAGTAATGTTTTCACCAACTGGTTTGACATTGGGAATGTTCTAGTAATGTTTTTGCCAACTGGTTTGACATTGGGAATGTTATAGTAATGTTTTCCCCAACTGGTTTGACATTGGGAAAGTTATTGTAATGTTTTCGCCAACTGGTTTGACATTGGGAATGTTCTAGTAATGTTTTTGCCAACTGGTTTGACATTGGGAATGTTCTAGTAATGTTTTCGCCAACTGGTTTGACATTGGGAATGTTCTAGTAATGTTTTTGCCAACTGGTTTGACATTGGGAATGTTCTAGTAATGTTTTCGCCAACTGGTTTGACATTGGGAATGTTCTAGTAATGTTTTCCCAACTGGTTTGACATTGGGAATGTTCTAGTAATGTTTTCCCCAACTGGTTTGACATTGGGAATGTTCTAGTAATGTTTTCGCCAACTGGTTTGACATTGGGAATGTTCTAGTAATGTTTTTACCAACTGGTTTGACATTGGTAATGTTCTAGTAATGTTTTCCCAACTGGTTTGACATTGGGAATGTTCTACCCAACTGGTTTGACATTGGGAATGTTCTAGTAATGCCAACTGGTTTGACATTGGGAATGTTATAGTAATGTTTTCCCAACTGGTTTGACATTGGGAAAGTAGTAATGTAATGTTTTAACTGGTTTGACATTGGGAATGTTCTAGTAATGTTTTCCCCAACTGGTTTGACATTGGGAATGTTCTAGTAATGTTTTCCAACTGGTTTGACATTGGGAATGTTCTAGTAATGTTTTCCCCAACTGGTTTGACATTGGGAATGTTCTAGTAATGTTTTCCCCAACTGGTTTGACATTGGGAATGTTCTAGTAATGTTTTCCCAACTGGTTTGACATTGGGAATGTTCTAGTAATGTTTTCCCCAACTGGTTTGACATTGGGAATGTTCTAGTAATGTTTTCCCCAACTGGTTTGACATTGGGAATGTTCTAGTAATGTTTTCCCCAACTGGTTTGACATTGGGAATGTTCTAGTAATGTTTCACCAACTGGTTTGACATTGGTAATGTTATAGTAATGTTTTCTAACTGGTTTGACATTGGGAATGTTCTAGTAATGTTTTCGCCAACTGGTTTGACATTGGGAATGTTCTAGTAATGTTTTCCCAACTGGTTTGACATTGGGAATGTTCTAGTAATGTTTTCCCCAACTGGTTTGACATTGGGAATGTTCTAGTAATGTTTTCCCCAACTGGTTTGACATTGGGAAAGATCTAGTAATGTTTTCCCCAACTGGTTTGACATTGGGAATGTTCTAGTAATGTTTCACCAACTGGTTTGACATTGGGAATGTTCTAGAAATGTTTTCCCCAACTGGTTTGACATTGGGAATGTTCTAGTAATGTTTTCCCCAACTGGTTTGACATTGGGAAAGTTCTAGTAATGTTTCACCAACTGGTTTGACATTGGGAATGTTCTAGTAATGTTTTCGCCAACTGGTTTGACATTGGGAATGTTCTAGTAATGTTTTCCCCAACTGGTTTGACATTGGGAAAGTTATAGTAATGTTTTCACCAACTGGTTTGACATTGGGAAAGTTATCTAGTAATGTTTTCCAACTGGTTTGACATTGGGAATGTTCTAGTAATGTTTTCGCCAACTGGTTTGACATTGGGAATGTTCTAGTAATGTTTTCACCAACTGGTTTGACATTGGGAATGTTCTAGTAATGTTTTCACCAACTGGTTTGACATTGGGAATGTTCTAGTAATGTTTTCCCCAACTGGTTTGACATTGGGAATGTTCTAGTAATGTTTTTCCCCAACTGGTTTGACATTGGGAATGTTCTAGTAATGTTTTTGCCAACTGGTTTGACATTGGGAATGTTCTAGTAATGTTTTCACCAGCTGGTTTGACATTGGGAATGTTCTAGTAATGTTTTCCCCAACTGGTTTGACATTGGGAAAGTTCTAGTAATGTTTTCACCAACTGGTTTGACATTGGGAAAGTTCTAGTAATGTTTTCGCCAACTGGTTTGACATTGGGAATGTTCTAGTAATGTTTTCCCCAACTGGTTTGACATTGGTAATGTTATAGTAATGTTTTCACCAACTGGTTTGACATTGGTAATGTTATAGTAATGTTTTCGCCAAATGGTTTGACATTGAGAATGTTCTAGTAATGTTTTCGCCAACTGGTTTGACATTGGTAATGTTCTAGTAATGTTTTCGCCAACTGGTTTGACATTGGGAATGTTCTAGTAATGTTTTTGCCAACTGGTTTGACATTGGGAATGTTATAGTAATGTTTTCCCCAACTGGTTTGACATTGGGAAAGTTATTGTAATGTTTTCGCCAACTGGTTTGACATTGGGAATGTTCTAGTAATGTTTTTGCCAACTGGTTTGACATTGGGAATGTTATAGTAATGTTTTCGCCAACTGGTTTGACATTGGGAATGTTCTAGTAATGTTTTCGCCAACTGGTTTGACATTGGTAATGTTCTAGTAATGTTTTCGCCAACTGGTTTGACATTGGGAATGTTCTAGTAATGTTTTCGCCAACTGGTTTGACATTGGGAATGTTCTAGTAATGTTTTCGCCAACTGGTTTGACATTGGGAATGTTCTAGTAATGTTTTCCCCAACTGGTTTGACATTGGGAATGTTCTAGTAATGTTTTCCCCAACTGGTTTGACATTGGGAATGTTCTAGTAATGTTTTCCCAACTGGTTTGACATTGGGAATGTTCTAGTAATGTTTTCCCCAACTGGTTTGACATTGGGAATGTTCTAGTAATGTTTTCCCCAACTGGTTTGACATTGGGAATGTTCTAGTAATGTTTTCACCAACTGGTTTGACATTGGGAATGTTCTAGTAATGTTTTCCCAACTGGTTTGACATTGGGAATGTTATAGTAATGTTTTGCCAACTGGTTTGACATTGGGAATGTTCTAGTAATGTTTTCCCCAACTGGTTTGACATTGGGAATGTTCTAGTAATGTTTTCCCCAACTGGTTTGACATTGGGAAAGTTCTAGTAATGTTTCACCAACTGGTTTGACATTGGGAATGTTCTAGTAATGTTTTCCCCAACTGGTTTGACATTGGGAATGTTCTAGTAATGTTTTCCCCAACTGGTTTGACATTGGGAAAGTTCTAGTAATGTTTCACCAACTGGTTTGACATTGGGAATGTTCTAGTAATGTTTTCGCCAACTGGTTTGACATTGGGAATGTTCTAGTAATGTTTTCCCCAACTGGTTTTGACATTGGGAAAGTTATAGTAATGTTTTCACCAACTGGTTTGACATTGGGAATGTTATAGTAATGTTTTTGCCAACTGGTTTGACATTGGTAATGTTCTAGTAATGTTTTCGCCAACTGGTTTGACATTGGGAATGTTCTAGTAATGTTTTCGCCAACTGGTTTGACATTGGGAATGTTCTAGTAATGTTTTCGCCAACTGGTTTGACATTGGGAATGTTCTAGTAATGTTTTCGCCAACTGGTTTGACATTGGGAATGTTCTAGTAATGTTTTCCCCAACTGGTTTGACATTGGGAAAGTTCTAGTAATGTTTTCCCCAACTGGTTTGACATTGGGAATGTTCTAGTAATGTTTTCACCAACTGGTTTGACATTGGGAATGTTCTAGTAATGTTTTCGCCAACTGGTTTGACATTGGGAATGTTCTAGTAATGTTTTCCCCAACTGGTTTGACATTGGGAAAGTTATAGTAATGTTTTCCCCAACTGGTTTGACATTGGGAATGTTCTAGTAATGTTTTGCCAACTGGTTTGACATTGGGAATGTTATAGTAATGTTTTCGCCAACTGGTTTGACATTGGGAATGTTCTAGTAATGTTTTCGCCAACTGGTTTGACATTGGGAATGTTCTAGTAATGTTTTCGCCAACTGGTTTGACATTGGGAATGTTCTAGTAATGTTTTTGCCAACTGGTTTGACATTGGGAATGTTCTAGTAATGTTTTTGCCAACTGGTTTGACATTGGGAATGTTCTAGTAATGTTTTCACCAACTGGTTTGACATTGGGAATGTTCTAGTAATGTTTTGCCAACTGGTTTGACATTGGGAATGTTCTAGTAATGTTTTCGACAACTGGTTTGACATTGGGAATGTTCTAGTAATGTTTTCCCCAACTGGTTTGACATTGGGAATGTTCTAGTAATGTTTTCCCCAACTGGTTTGACATTGGGAATGTTCTAGTAATGTTTTCCCCAACTGGTTTGACATTGGGAATGTTCTAGTAATGTTTCCAACTGGTTTGACATTGGGAATGTTCTAGTAATGTTTTCGCCAACTGGTTTGACATTGGGAATGTTCTAGTAATGTTTTCCACAACTGGTTTGACATTGAATGTTCTAGTAATGTTTTCCCCAACTGGTTTGACATTGGGAATGTTCTAATGTTTTCCCCAACTGGTTTGACATTGGGAATGTTCTATGTAATGTTTTCGCCAACTGGTTTGACATTGGGAATGTTCTAGTAATGTTTTCCCAACTGGTTTGACATTGGGAATGTTATAGTAATGTTTTCGCCAACTGGTTTGACATTGGGAATGTTCTAGTAATGTTTTGCACCAACTGGTTTGACATTGGGAATGTTCTAGTAATGTTTTCGCCAACTGGTTTGACATTGGGAATGTTCTAGTAATGTTTTCCCCAACTGGTTTGACATTGGGAATGTTCTAGTAATGTTTTCACCAACTGGTTTGACATTGGGAAATGTTCTAGTAATGTTTTCGCCAACTGGTTTGACATTGGGAATGTTCTAGTAATGTTTTCGCCAACTGGTTTGACATTGGTAATGTTCTAGTAATGTTTTCGCCAACTGGTTTGACATTGGGAATGTTCTAGTAATGTTTTGCCAACTGGTTTGACATTGGGAATGTTCTAGTAATGTTTTCGCCCAACTGGTTTGACATTGGGAATGTTCTAGTAATGTTTTCCCCAACTGGTTTGACATTGGGAATGTTCTAGTAATGTTTTCCCCAACTGGTTTGACATTGGGAAAGTTCTAGTAATGTTTTCCCCAACTGGTTTGACATTGGGAATGTTCTAGTAATGTTTTCCCCAACTGGTTTGACATTGGGAAAGTTCTAGTAATGTTTTCACCAACTGGTTTGACATTGGGAATGTTCTAGTAAATGTTTTCCCCAACTGGTTTGACATTGGGAATGTTCTAGTAATGTTTTCGCCAACTGGTTTGACATTGGGAATGTTCTAGTAATGTTTTCCCCAACTGGTTTGACATTGGGAATGTTCTAGTAATGTTTTCCCCAACTGGTTTGACATTGGGAAAGTTCTAGTAATGTTTCACCAACTGGTTTGACATTGGGAATGTCCTAGAAATGTTTTCCCCAACTGGTTTGACATTGGGAATGTTCTAGTAATGTTTTCCCCAACTGGTTTGACATTGGGAAAGTTCTAGTAATGTTTCACCAACTGGTTTGACATTGGGAATGTTATAGTAATGTTTTCGCCAACTGGTTTGACATTGGGAATGTTCTAGTAATGTTTTCCCCAACTGGTTTGACATTGGGAAAGTTATAGTAATGTTTTCACCAACTGGTTTGACATTGGGAAAGTTATTGTAATGTTTTTGCCAACTGGTTTGACATTGGTAATGTTATAGTAATGTTTTCGCCAACTGGTTTGACATTGGGAATGTTCTAGTAATGTTTTCGCCAACTGGTTTGACATTGGTAATGTTCTAGTAATGTTTTCGCCAACTGGTTTGACATTGGGAATGTTCTAGTAATGTTTTCCCCAACTGGTTTGACATTGGGAAAGTTCTAGTAATGTTTTCCCAACTGGTTTGACATTGGGAAAGTTCTAGTAATGTTTTCACCAACTGGTTTGACATTGGGAATGTTCTAGTAATGTTTTTGCCAACTGGTTTGACATTGGGAATGTTCTAGTAATGTTTTCGCCAACTGGTTTGACATTGGGAATGTTCTAGTAATGTTTTCCCCAACTGGTTTGACATTGGGAATGTTCTAGTAATGTTTTCACCAACTGGTTTGACATTGGGAAAGTTATAGTAATGTTTTCACCAACTGGTTTGACATTGGGAATGTTCTAGTAATGTTTTCCCCAACTGGTTTGACATTGGGAATGTTCTAGTAATGTTTTCCCAACTGGTTTGACATTGGGAATGTTATAGTAATGTTTTCGCCAACTGGTTTGACATTGGGAATGTTCTAGTAATGTTTTCCCCAACTGGTTTGACATTGGGAATGTTCTAGTAATGTTTTCACCAACTGGTTTGACATTGGGAATGTTCTAGTAATGTTTTCACCAACTGGTTTGACATTGGGAATGTTCTAGTAATGTTTTCCCAACTGGTTTGACATTGGGAATGTTATAGTAATGTTTTCCCCAACTGGTTTGACATTGGGAAAGTTATTGTAATGTTTTCACCAACTGGTTTGACATTGGGAATGTTCTAGTAATGTTTTTGCCAACTGGTTTGACATTGGTAATGTTATAGTAATGTTTTCGCCAACTGGTTTGACATTGGGAATGTTCTAGTAATGTTTTTGCCAACTGGTTTGACATTGGGAATGTTCTAGTAATGTTTTCGCCAACTGGTTTGACATTGGGAATGTTCTAGTAATGTTTTTGCCAACTGGTTTGACATTGGGAATGTTCTAGTAATGTTTTCGCCAACTGGTTTGACATTGGGAATGTTCTAGTAATTTTTTCACCAACTGGTTTGACATTGGGAATGTTCTAGTAATGTTTTCCAACTGGTTTGACATTGGGAATGTTCTAGTAATGTTTTCGACCAACTGGTTTGACATTGGGAATGTTCTAGTAATGTTTTCCCAACTGGTTTGACATTGGGAATGTTCTAGTAATGTTTTCACCAACTGGTTTGACATTGGAAAGTTATAGTAATGTTTTCACCAACTGGTTTGACATTGGGAATGTTCTAGTAATGTTTTCCCCAACTGGTTTGACATTGGGAATGTTCTAGTAATGTTTTTGCCAACTGGTTTGACATTGGGAAAGTTATAGTAATGTTTTCACCAACTGGTTTGACATTGGGAATGTTCTAGTAATGTTTTCCCCAACTGGTTTGACATTGGGAATGTTCTAGTAATGTTTTCCCAACTGGTTTGACATTGGGAATGTTCTAGTAATGTTTTCACCAACTGGTTTGACATTGGGAAAGTTCTAGTAATGTTTTCGCCAACTGGTTTGACATTGGGAATGTTCTAGTAATGTTTTCGCCAACTGGTTTGACATTGGTAATGTTATAGTAATGTTTTGCCAACTGGTTTGACATTGGTAATGTTATAGTAATGTTTTCGCCAACTGGTTTGACATTGAGAATGTTCTAGTAATGTTTTCCCAACTGGTTTGACATTGGTAATGTTCTAGTAATGTTTTCGCCAACTGGTTTGACATTGGGAATGTTCTAGTAATGTTTTCCCCAACTGGTTTGACATTGGGAATGTTCTAGTAATGTTTTCCCAACTGGTTTGACATTGGGAAAGTTCTAGTAATGTTTTCACCAACTGGTTTGACATTGGGAATGTTCTAGTAATGTTTTCCCCAACTGGTTTGACATTGGGAATGTTATAGTAATGTTTTCGCCAACTGGTTTGACATTGGGAATGTTCTAGTAATGTTTTCCCCAACTGGTTTGACATTGGGAATGTTCTAGTAATGTTTTCCCCAACTGGTTTGACATTGGGAAAGTTCTAGTAATGTTTTCCCCAACTGGTTTGACATTGGGAATGTTCTAGTAATGTTTTCCCCAACTGGTTTGACATTGGGAAAGTTCTAGTAATGTTTCACCAACTGGTTTGACATTGGGAATGTCCTAGAAATGTTTTCCCCAACTGGTTTGACATTGGGAATGTTCTAGTAATGTTTTCCCCAACTGGTTTGACATTGGGAAAGTTCTAGTAATGTTTCACCAACTGGTTTGACATTGGGAATGTTATAGTAATGTTTTCGCCAACTGGTTTGACATTGGGAATGTTCTAGTAATGTTTTCCCCAACTGGTTTGACATTGGGAATGTTATAGTAATGTTTTCACCAACTGGTTTGACATTGGGAATGTTCTAGTAATGTTTTGCCAACTGGTTTGACATTGGTAATGTTATAGTAATGTTTTCGCCAACTGGTTTGACATTGGGAATGTTCTAGTAATGTTTTGCCAACTGGTTTGACATTGGTAATGTTCTAGTAATGTTTTCGCCAACTGGTTTGACATTGGGAATGTTCTAGTAATGTTTTCGCCAACTGGTTTGACATTGGGAATGTTCTAGTAATGTTTTCCCCAACTGGTTTGACATTGGGAATGTTCTAGTAATGTTTTCGCCAACTGGTTTGACATTGGGAATGTTCTAGTAATGTTTTTGCCAACTGGTTTGACATTGGGAATGTTCTAGTAATGTTTTAGCCAACTGGTTTGACATTGGGAATGTTCTAGTAATGTTTTCGCCAACTGGTTTGACATTGGGAATAATGTAGTAATGTTTTCACCACATGTTTCGCCAACTGGTTTGACATTGGGAATGTTCTAGTAATGTTTTCCCCAACTGGTTTGACATTGGGAATGTTCTAGTAATGTTTTCCCCAACTGGTTTGACATTGGGATGTTCTAGTAATGTTTTTGCCAACTGGTTTGACATTGGGAATGTTCTAGTAATGTTTTCGCCAACTGGTTTGACATTGGGAATGTTCTAGTAATGTTTTCGCCAACTGGTTTGACATTGGGAATGTTCTAGTAATGTTTTCGCCAACTGGTTTGACATTGGGAATGTTCTAGTAATGTTTTCGCCAACTGGTTTGACATTGGGAATGTTCTAGTAATGTTTTCCCAACTGGTTTGACATTGGGAATGTTCTAGTAATGTTTTCCCCAACTGGTTTGACATTGGGAAAGTTCTAGTAATGTTTTCCCCAACTGGTTTGACATTGGGAATGTTCTAGTAATGTTTTCCCCAACTGGTTTGACATTGGGAATGTTCTAGTAATGTTTTCACCAACTGGTTTGACATTGGGAAAGTGTCTAGTAATGTTTTTCCCAACTGGTTTGACATTGGGAATGTTATAGTAATGTTTTCGCCAACTGGTTTGACATTGGGAATGTTCTAGTAATGTTTTCCAACTGGTTTGACATTGGGAATGTTCTAGTAATGTTTTCCCCAACTGGTTTGACATTGGGAATGTTATAGTAATGTTACATTGTAAATGTTTTGCCAACTGGTTTGACATTGGGAATGTTCTAGTAATGTTTTCGCCAACTGGTTTGACATTGGGAATGTTCTAGTAATGTTTTCCCCAACTGGTTTGACATTGGGAATGTTCTAGTAATGTTTTCCCCAACTGGTTTGACATTGGGAATGTTCTAGTAATGTTTTCCCCAACTGGTTTGACATTGGGAATGTTCTAGTAATGTTTTCCCCAACTGGTTTGACATTGGGAAAGTTCTAGTAATGTTTTCACCAACTGGTTTGACATTGGGAATGTTCTAGTAATGTTTTTGCCAACTGGTTTGACATTGGGAATGTTCTAGTAATGTTTTCGCCAACTGGTTTTGACATTGGGAATGTTCTAGTAATGTTTTGCCAACTGGTTTGACATTGGGAATGTTCTAGTAATGTTTTCGCCAACTGGTTTGACATTGGGAATGTTCTAGTAATGTTTTCCCCAACTGGTTTGACATTGGGAATGTTCTAGTAATGTTTTCCCAACTGGTTTGACATTGGGAATGTTCTAGTAATGTTTTCCCCAACTGGTTTGACATTGGGAATGTTCTAGTAATGTTTTCCCCAACTGGTTTGACATTGGGAAAGTTCTAGTAATGTTTTCACCAACTGGTTTGACATTGGGAATGTTATAGTAATGTTTTCCCAACTGGTTTGACATTGGGAATGTTCTAGTAATGTTTTCCCAACTGGTTTGACATTGGGAAAGTTATAGTAATGTTTTCACCAACTGGTTTGACATTGGGAATGTTCTAGTAATGTTTTCCCCAACTGGTTTGACATTGGGAATGTTATAGTAATGTTTTCCCCAACTGGTTTGACATTGGGAATGTTCTAGTAATGTTTTTGCCAACTGGTTTGACATTGGGAATGTTCTAGTAATGTTTTCCCAACTGGTTTGACATTGGGAATGTTCTAGTAATGTTTTCGCCAACTGGTTTGACATTGGGAATGTTCTAGTAATGTTTAGCCAACTGGTTTGACATTGGGAATGTTCTAGTAATGTTTTCCCCAACTGGTTTGACATTGGGAATGTTCTAGTAATGTTTTCGCCAACTGGTTTGACATTGGGAATGTTCTAGTAATGTTTTCCCAACTGGTTTGACATTGGGAATGTTCTAGTAATGTTTTCCCAACTGGTTTGACATTGGGAATGTTCTAGTAATGTTTTCACCAACTGGTTTGACATTGGGAATGTTCTAGTAATGTTTTTGCCAACTGGTTTGACATTGGAATGTTATAGTAATGTTTTCCCCAACTGGTTTGACATTGGGAATGTTCTAGTAATGTTTTCGCCAACTGGTTTGACATTGGTAATGTTCTAGTAATGTTTTCGCCAACTGGTTTGACATTGGGAATGTTCTAGTAATGTTTTCCCCAACTGGTTTGACATTGGGAATGTTCTAGTAATGTTTTCCCCAACTGGTTTGACATTGGGAAAGTTCTAGTAATGTTTTCCCCAACTGGTTTGACATTGGGAATGTTCTAGTAATGTTTTCCCCAACTGGTTTGACATTGGGAAAGTTCTAGTAATGTTTTCACCAACTGGTTTGACATTGGGAATGTCCTAGTAATGTTTTCCCCAACTGGTTTGACATTGGGAATGTTCTAGTAATGTTTTCGCCAACTGGTTTGACATTGGGAATGTTCTAGTAATGTTTTCCCAACTGGTTTGACATTGGGAATGTTCTAGTAATGTTTTCCCCAACTGGTTTGACATTGGGAAAGTTCTAGTAATGTTTTCCCAACTGGTTTGACATTGGGAATGTTCTAGTAATGTTTTCCCCAACTGGTTTGACATTGGGAATGTTCTAGTAATGTTTTCGCCAACTGGTTTGACATTGGGAATGTTCTAGTAATGTTTTCGCCAACTGGTTTGACATTGGGAATGTTCTAGTAATGTTTTCGCCAACTGGTTTGACATTGGGAATGTTCTAGTAATGTTTTGCCAACTGGTTTGACATTGGGAATGTTCTAGTAATGTTTTTGCCAACTGGTTTGACATTGGGAATGTTCTAGTAATGTTTTCGCCAACTGGTTTGACATTGGGAATGTTCTAGTAATGTTTTAGGCCAACTGGTTTGACATTGGGAAAGTTCTAGTAATGTTTTCACCAACTGGTTTGACATTGGGAATGTTCTAGTAATGTTTTTGCCAACTGGTTTGACATTGGGAATGTTCTAGTAATGTTTTCGACAACTGGTTTGACATTGGGAATGTTCTAGTAATGTTTTCCCCAACTGGTTTGACATTGGGAATGTTCTAGTAATGTTTTCACCAACTGGTTTGACATTGGGAAAGTTATAGTAATGTTTTCGCCAACTGGTTTGACATTGGGAATGTTCTAGTAATGTTTTCCCCAACTGGTTTGACATTGGTAATGTTATAGTAATGTTTTCACCAACTGGTTTGACATTGGTAATGTTATAGTAATGTTTTCGCCAAATGGTTTGACATTGAGAATGTTCTAGTAATGTTTTCGCCAACTGGTTTGACATTGGTAATGTTCTAGTAATGTTTTCGCCAACTGGTTTGACATTGGGAATGTTCTAGTAATGTTTTCCCCAACTGGTTTGACATTGGGAATGTTATAGTAATGTTTTCCCCAACTGGTTTGACATTGGGAAAGTTATTGTAATGTTTTCACCAACTGGTTTGACATTGGGAATGTTCTAGTAATGTTTTTGCCAACTGGTTTGACATTGGTAATGTTATAGTAATGTTTTCCAACTGGTTTGACATTGGGAATGTTCTAGTAATGTTTTCGCCAACTGGTTTGACATTGGTAATGTTCTAGTAATGTTTTCGCCAACTGGTTTGACATTGGGAATGTTCTAGTAATGTTTTCCCCAACTGGTTTGACATTGGGAATGTTATAGTAATTTTTTCGCCAAATGGTTTGACATTGAGAATGTTCTAGTAATGTTTTCCCCAACTGGTTTGACATTGGGAATGTTCTAGTAATGTTTTCGCCAACTGGTTTGACATTGGGAATGTTCTAGTAATGTTTTCCCCAACTGGTTTGACATTGGGAATGTTATAGTAATGTTTTCCCCAACTGGTTTGACATTGGGAAAGTTATTGTAATGTTTTCACCAACTGGTTTGACATTGGGAATGTTCTAGTAATGTTTTTGCCAACTGGTTTGACATTGGTAATGTTATAGTAATGTTTTCGCCAACTGGTTTGACATTGGGAATGTTCTAGTAATGTTTTCGCCAACTGGTTTGACATTGGTAATGTTCTAGTAATGTTTTCGCCAACTGGTTTGACATTGGGAATGTTCTAGTAATGTTTTCGCCAACTGGTTTGACATTGGGAATGTTCTAGTAATGTTTTTGCCAACTGGTTTGACATTGGGAATGTTCTAGTAATTTTTTCACCAACTGGTTTGACATTGGGAATGTTCTAGTAATGTTTTTGCCAACTGGTTTGACATTGGGAATGTTCTAGTAATGTTTTCGACAACTGGTTTGACATTGGGAATGTTCTAGTAATGTTTTCCCAACTGGTTTGACATTGGGAATGTTCTAGTAATGTTTTCACCAACTGGTTTGACATTGGGAAAGTTATAGTAATGTTTTCACCAACTGGTTTGACATTGGGAATGTTCTAGTAATGTTTTCCCCAACTGGTTTGACATTGGGAATGTTCTAGTAATGTTTTTGCCAACTGGTTTGACATTGGGAAAGTTATAGTAATGTTTTCACCAGCTGGTTTGACATTGGGAATGTTCTAGTAATGTTTTCCCCAACTGGTTTGACATTGGGAATGTTCTAGTAATGTTTTCCCCAACTGGTTTGACATTGGGAAAGTTCTAGTAATGTTTTCACCAACTGGTTTGACATTGGGAAAGTTCTAGTAATGTTTTCGCCAACTGGTTTGACATTGGGAATGTTCTAGTAATGTTTTCCCCAACTGGTTTGACATTGGTAATGTTATAGTAATGTTTTTGCCAACTGGTTTGACATTGGTAATGTTATAGTAATGTTTTCGCCAAATGGTTTGACATTGAGAATGTTCTAGTAATGTTTTCCCCAACTGGTTTGACATTGGGAATGTTCTAGTAATGTTTTCCCCAACTGGTTTGACATTGGGAAAGTTCTAGTAATGTTTTCCCCAACTGGTTTGACATTGGGAATGTTCTAGTAATGTTTTCCCCAACTGGTTTGACATTGGGAAAGTTCTAGTAATGTTTCACCAACTGGTTTGACATTGGGAATGTCCTAGAAATGTTTTCCCCAACTGGTTTGACATTGGGAATGTTATAGTAATGTTTTCGCCAACTGGTTTGACATTGGGAATGTTCTAGTAATGTTTTCCCCAACTGGTTTGACATTGGGAATGTTCTAGTAATGTTTTCCCCAACTGGTTTGACATTGGGAAAGTTCTAGTAATGTTTTCCCCAACTGGTTTGACATTGGGAATGTTCTAGTAATGTTTTCCCCAACTGGTTTGACATTGGGAAAGTTCTAGTAATGTTTCACCAACTGGTTTGACATTGGGAATGTCCTAGAAATGTTTTCCCCAACTGGTTTGACATTGGGAATGTTCTAGTAATGTTTTCCCCAACTGGTTTGACATTGGGAAAGTTCTAGTAATGTTTCACCAACTGGTTTGACATTGGGAATGTTATAGTAATGTTTTCGCCAACTGGTTTGACATTGGGAATGTTCTAGTAATGTTTTCCCCAACTGGTTTGACATTGGGAAAGTTATAGTAATGTTTTCACCAACTGGTTTGACATTGGGAAAGTTATTGTAATGTTTTTGCCAACTGGTTTGACATTGGTAATGTTATAGTAATGTTTTCGCCAACTGGTTTGACATTGGGAATGTTCTAGTAATGTTTTCGCCAACTGGTTTGACATTGGTAATGTTCTAGTAATGTTTTCGCCAACTGGTTTGACATTGGGAATGTTCTAGTAATGTTTTTGCCAACTGGTTTGACATTGGGAATGTTCTAGTAATGTTTTTGCCAACTGGTTTGACATTGGGAAAGTTCTAGTAATTTTTTCACCAACTGGTTTGACATTGGGAATGTTCTAGTAATGTTTTTGCCAACTGGTTTGACATTGGTAATGTTATAGTAATGTTTTCGCCAACTGGTTTGACATTGGGAATGTTCTAGTAATGTTTTCGCCAACTGGTTTGACATTGGTAATGTTCTAGTAATGTTTTCGCCAACTGGTTTGACATTGGGAATGTTCTAGTAATGTTTTCCCCAACTGGTTTGACATTGGGAATGTTCTAGTAATGTTTTCCCCAACTGGTTTGACATTGGGAAAGTTCTAGTAATGTTTTCCCCAACTGGTTTGACATTGGGAATGTTCTAGTAATGTTTTCCCCAACTGGTTTGACATTGGGAAAGTTCTAGTAATGTTTCACCAACTGGTTTGACATTGGGAATGTTCTAGTAATGTTTTCCCCAACTGGTTTGACATTGGTAATGTTCTAGTAATGTTTTCGCCAACTGGTTTGACATTGGGAATGTTCTAGTAATGTTTTCCCCAACTGGTTTGACATTGGGAATGTTCTAGTAATGTTTTCCCCAACTGGTTTGACATTGGGAAAGTTCTAGTAATGTTTTCCCCAACTGGTTTGACATTGGGAATGTTCTAGTAATGTTTTCCCCAACTGGTTTGACATTGGGAAAGTTCTAGTAATGTTTCACCAACTGGTTTGACATTGGGAATGTCCTAGAAATGTTTTCCCCAACTGGTTTGACATTGGGAATGTTATAGTAATGTTTTCGCCAACTGGTTTGACATTGGGAATGTTCTAGTAATGTTTTCCCCAACTGGTTTGACATTGGGAATGTTCTAGTAATGTTTTCCCAACTGGTTTGACATTGGGAAAGTTCTAGTAATGTTTTCCCCAACTGGTTTGACATTGGGAATGTTCTAGTAATGTTTTCCCCAACTGGTTTGACATTGGGAAAGTTCTAGTAATGTTTCACCAACTGGTTTGACATTGGGAATGTTATAGTAATGTTTTTCGCCAACTGGTTTGACATTGGGAATGTTCTAGTAATGTTTTCCCCAACTGGTTTGACATTGGGAAAGTTATAGTAATGTTTTCACCAACTGGTTTGACATTGGGAAAGTTATTGTAATGTTTTTGCCAACTGGTTTGACATTGGTAATGTTATAGTAATGTTTTCGCCAACTGGTTTGACATTGGGAATGTTCTAGTAATGTTTTCGCCAACTGGTTTGACATTGGTAATGTTCTAGTAATGTTTTCGCCAACTGGTTTGACATTGGGAATGTTCTAGTAATGTTTTCGCCAACTGGTTTGACATTGGGAATGTTCTAGTAATTTTTTCACCAACTGGTTTGACATTGGGAATGTTCTAGTAATGTTTTTGCCAACTGGTTTGACATTGGGAATGTTCTAGTAATGTTTTCCCCAACTGGTTTGACATTGGGAATGTTCTAGTAATGTTTTCCCCAACTGGTTTGACATTGGGAATGTTCTAGTAATGTTTTCACCAACTGGTTTGACATTGGGAATGTTCTAGTAATGTTTTCGCCAACTGGTTTGACATTGGGAATGTTCTAGTAATGTTTTACAACTGGTTTGACATTGGGAATGTTCTAGTAATGTTTTCGCCAACTGGTTTGACATTGGGAATGTTCTAGTAATGTTTTCCCAACTGGTTTGACATTGGGAATGTTCTAGTAATGTTTTCCCCAACTGGTTTGACATTGGGAATGTTCTAGTAATGTTTTCGCCAACTGGTTTGACATTGGGAATGTTCTAGTAATGTTTTTGCCAACTGGTTTGACATTGGGAATGTTCTAGTAATGTTTTCGCCAACTGGTTTGACATTGGGAATGTTCTAGTAATGTTTTCCCAACTGGTTTGACATTGGGAATGTTCTAGTAATGTTTTCGCCAACTGGTTTGACATTGGGAATGTTCTAGTAATGTTTTCCCCAACTGGTTTGACATTGGGAATGTTCTAGTAATGTTTTCGCCAACTGGTTTGACATTGGGAATGTTCTAGTAATGTTTTCCAACTGGTTTGACATTGGGAATGTTCTAGTAATGTTTTCCAACTGGTTTGACATTGGGAATGTTCTAGTAATGTTTTCCCCAACTGGTTTGACATTGGGAATGTTCTAGTAATGTTTTCCCAACTGGTTTGACATTGGGAATGTTATAGTAATGTTTTCCCCAACTGGTTTGACATTGGGAATGTTCTAGTAATGTTTTCCCCAACTGGTTTGACATTGGGAATGTTCTAGTAATGTTTTCCCCAACTGGTTTGACATTGGGAATGTTCTAGTAATGTTTTCCCCAACTGGTTTGACATTGGGAATGTTCTAGTAATGTTTTCCCAACTGGTTTGACATTGGGAATGTTCTAGTAATGTTTTCCCCAACTGGTTTGACATTGGGAATGTTCTAGTAATGTTTTCCCCAACTGGTTTGACATTGGGAATGTTCTAGTAATGTTTTCACCAACTGGTTTGACATTGGGAATGTTCTAGTAATGTTTTCCCAACTGGTTTGACATTGGGAATGTTCTAGTAATGTTTTCCCAACTGGTTTGACATTGGGAATGTTCTAGTAATGTTTTCCCCAACTGGTTTGACATTGGGAATGTTCTAGTAATGTTTTCACCAACTGGTTTGACATTGGGAATGTTCTAGTAATGTTTTCCCCAACTGGTTTGACATTGGGAATGTTCTAGTAATGTTTTCCCCAACTGGTTTGACATTGGGAAAGTTCTAGTAATGTTTTCACCAGCTGGTTTGACATTGGGAATGTTCTAGTAATGTTTTCCCCAACTGGTTTGACATTGGGAATGTTCTAGTAATGTTTTCCCAACTGGTTTGACATTGGGAATGTTCTAGTAATGTTTTCGCCAACTGGTTTGACATTGGGAATGTTCTAGTAATGTTTTCCCCAACTGGTTTGACATTGGGAATGTTCTAGTAATGTTTTAAGCCAACTGGTTTGACATTGGGAATGTTCTAGTAATGTTTTCGCCAACTGGTTTGACATTGGGAATGTTCTAGTAATGTTTTCACCAACTGGTTTGACATTGGGAATGTTCTAGTAATGTTTTCCCAACTGGTTTGACATTGGGAATGTTCTAGTAATGTTTTCACCAACTGGTTTGACATTGGGAATGTTCTAGTAATGTTTTCGCCAACTGGTTTGACATTGGGAATGTTCTAGTAATGTTTTCACCAACTGGTTTGACATTGGGAATGTTCTAGTAATGTTTTCCCAACTGGTTTGACATTGGGAATGTTCTAGTAATGTTTTCCCCAACTGGTTTGACATTGGGAATGTTCTAGTAATGTTTTCACCAACTGGTTTGACATTGGGAATGTTCTAGTAATGTTTTCACCAACTGGTTTGACATTGGGAATGTTCTAGTAATGTTTTCGCCAACTGGTTTGACATTGGGAATGTTCTAGTAATGTTTTCCCAACTGGTTTGACATTGGGAATGTTCTAGTAATGTTTTCCCCAACTGGTTTGACATTGGGAATGTTCTAGTAATGTTTTCCCCAACTGGTTTGACATTGGGAATGTTCTAGTAATGTTTTCCCCAACTGGTTTGACATTGGGAATGTTCTAGTAATGTTTTCACCAACTGGTTTGACATTGGGAATGTTCTAGTAATGTTTTCCCCAACTGGTTTGACATTGGGAATGTTCTAGTAATGTTTTCCCAACTGGTTTGACATTGGGAATGTTCTAGTAATGTTTTCCCCAACTGGTTTGACATTGGGAATGTTCTAGTAATGTTTTCCCCAACTGGTTTGACATTGGGAAAGTTCTAGTAATGTTTTCCCCAACTGGTTTGACATTGGGAATGTTCTAGTAATGTTTTCCCCAACTGGTTTGACATTGGGAAAGTTCTAGTAATGTTTCACCAACTGGTTTGACATTGGGAATGTTCTAGTAATGTTTTCCCCAACTGGTTTGACATTGGGAATGTTCTAGTAATGTTTTCCCCAACTGGTTTGACATTGGGAAAGTTCTAGTAATGTTTCACCAACTGGTTTGACATTGGGAATGTTCTAGTAATGTTTTCCCCAACTGGTTTGACATTGGGAATGTTCTAGTAATGTTTTCCCCAACTGGTTTGACATTGGGAAAGTTCTAGTAATTTTTTCACCAACTGGTTTGACATTGGGAAAGTTCTAGTAATGTTTTTGCCAACTGGTTTGACATTGGGAATGTTATAGTAATGTTTTCGCCAACTGGTTTGACATTGGGAATGTTCTAGTAATGTTTTCGCCAACTGGTTTGACATTGGTAATGTTCTAGTAATGTTTTCACAACTGGTTTGACATTGGGAATGTTCTAGTAATGTTTTCGCCAACTGGTTTGACATTGGGAATGTTCTAGTAATGTTTTCCCAACTGGTTTGACATTGGGAATGTTCTAGTAATGTTTTCACCAACTGGTTTGACATTGGGAATGTTCTAGTAATGTTTTTGCCAACTGGTTTGACATTGGGAATGTTATAGTAATGTTTTCGCCAACTGGTTTGACATTGGGAATGTTCTAGTAATGTTTTACCAACTGGTTTGACATTGGTAATGTTCTAGTAATGTTTTCACCAACTGGTTTGACATTGGGAATGTTCTAGTAATGTTTTCCCCAACTGGTTTGACATTGGGAATGTTCTAGTAATGTTTTCCCCAACTGGTTTGACATTGGGAATGTTCTAGTAATGTTTTCCCCAACTGGTTTGACATTGGGAATGTTCTAGTAATGTTTTCCCAACTGGTTTGACATTGGGAATGTTCTAGTAATGTTTTCACCAACTGGTTTGACATTGGGAATGTTCTAGTAATGTTTTCCCCAACTGGTTTGACATTGGGAATGTTCTAGTAATGTTTTTGCCAACTGGTTTGACATTGGGAATGTTCTAGTAATGTTTTCCCCAACTGGTTTGACATTGGGAATGTTCTAGTAATGTTTTCCCAACTGGTTTGACATTGGGAAAGTTCTAGTAATGTTTTCCCCAACTGGTTTGACATTGGGAATGTTCTAGTAATGTTTTCCCCAACTGGTTTGACATTGGGAATGTTCTAGTAATGTTTCACCAACTGGTTTGACATTGGGAATGTTCTAGTAATGTTTTCCCAACTGGTTTGACATTGGGAATGTTCTAGTAATGTTTTCCCCAACTGGTTTGACATTGGGAATGTTCTAGTAATGTTTTCCAACTGGTTTGACATTGGGAATGTTCTAGTAATGTTTTCCCCAACTGGTTTGACATTGGGAATGTTCTAGTAATGTTTTCCCCAACTGGTTTGACATTGGGAATGTTCTAGTAATGTTTTCCCCAACTGGTTTGACATTGGGAAAGTTCTAGTAATGTTTCACCAACTGGTTTGACATTGGGAATGTTCTAGTAATGTTTTCGCCAACTGGTTTGACATTGGGAATGTTCTAGTAATGTTTTCCCCAACTGGTTTGACATTGGGAAAGTTCTAGTAATGTTTTCACCAACTGGTTTGACATTGGGAATGTTATTGTAATGTTTTCCCCAACTGGTTTGACATTGGGAATGTTCTAGTAATGTTTTCCCCAACTGGTTTGACATTGGGAATGTTCTAGTAATGTTTTCACCAACTGGTTTGACATTGGGAATGTTCTAGTAATGTTTTCGCCAACTGGTTTGACATTGGGAATGTTCTAGTAATGTTTTCGCCAACTGGTTTGACATTGGGAATGTTCTAGTAATGTTTTCACCAACTGGTTTGACATTGGGAATGTTCTAGTAATGTTTTCCCAACTGGTTTGACATTGGGAATGTTCTAGTAATGTTTTCGCCAACTGGTTTGACATTGGGAATGTTCTAGTAATGTTTTCACCAACTGGTTTGACATTGGGAATGTTCTAGTAATGTTTTTCACCAACTGGTTTGACATTGGGAATGTTCTAGTAATGTTTTTGCCAACTGGTTTGACATTGGGAATGTTATAGTAATGTTTTCGCCAACTGGTTTGACATTGGGAATGTTCTAGTAATGTTTTCACCAACTGGTTTGACATTGGGAATGTTCTAGTAATGTTTTCGCCAACTGGTTTGACATTGGGAATGTTCTAGTAATGTTTTCCCAACTGGTTTGACATTGGGAATGTTCTAGTAATGTTTTCCCAACTGGTTTGACATTGGGAAAGTTCTAGTAATGTTTTCCCCAACTGGTTTGACATTGGGAATGTTCTAGTAATGTTTTCACAACTGGTTTGACATTGGGAATGTTCTAGTAATGTTTTCACCAACTGGTTTGACATTGGGAATGTTCTAGTAATGTTTTCCCCAACTGGTTTGACATTGGGAATGTTATAGTAATGTTTTCGCCAACTGGTTTGACATTGGGAATGTTCTAGTAATGTTTTCCCCAACTGGTTTGACATTGGGAATGTTCTAGTAATGTTTTTGCCAACTGGTTTGACATTGGGAATGTTCTAGTAATGTTTTTCCCAACTGGTTTGACATTGGGAATGTTCTAGTAATGTTTTCGCCAACTGGTTTGACATTGGGAATGTTCTAGTAATGTTTTCGCCAACTGGTTTGACATTGGGAATGTTCTAGTAATGTTTTCCCAACTGGTTTGACATTGGGAATGTTCTAGTAATGTTTTCGCCAACTGGTTTGACATTGGTAATGTTCTAGTAATGTTTTCGCCAACTGGTTTGACATTGGGAATGTTCTAGTAATGTTTTCCCCAACTGGTTTGACATTGGGAATGTTCTAGTAATGTTTTCCCCAACTGGTTTGACATTGGGAAAGTTCTAGTAATGTTTTCCCAACTGGTTTGACATTGGGAATGTTCTAGTAATGTTTTCCCCAACTGGTTTGACATTGGGAAAGTTCTAGTAATGTTTCACCAACTGGTTTGACATTGGGAATGTTCTAGTAATGTTTTCCCAACTGGTTTGACATTGGGAATGTTATAGTAATGTTTTCGCCAACTGGTTTGACATTGGGAATGTTCTAGTAATGTTTTCCCCAACTGGTTTGACATTGGGAATGTTCTAGTAATGTTTTCCCCAACTGGTTTGACATTGGGAAAGTTCTAGTAATGTTTTCCCCAACTGGTTTGACATTGGGAATGTTCTAGTAATGTTTTCCCCAACTGGTTTGACATTGGGAAAGTTCTAGTAATGTTTCACCAACTGGTTTGACATTGGGAATGTCCTAGAAATGTTTTCCCCAACTGGTTTGACATTGGGAATGTTCTAGTAATGTTTTCCCCAACTGGTTTGACATTGGGAAAGTTCTAGTAATGTTTCACCAACTGGTTTGACATTGGGAATGTTCTAGTAATGTTTTCGCCAACTGGTTTGACATTGGGAATGTTCTAGTAATGTTTTCCCCAACTGGTTTGACATTGGGAAAGTTATAGTAATGTTTTCACCAACTGGTTTGACATTGGGAAAGTTATTGTAATGTTTTTGCCAACTGGTTTGACATTGGTAATGTTATAGTAATGTTTTCGCCAACTGGTTTGACATTGGGAATGTTCTAGTAATGTTTTCGCCAACTGGTTTGACATTGGTAATGTTCTAGTAATGTTTTCGCCAACTGGTTTGACATTGGGAATGTTCTAGTAATGTTTTCGCCAACTGGTTTGACATTGGGAATGTTCTAGTAATGTTTTTGCCAACTGGTTTGACATTGGGAAAGTTCTAGTAATTTTTTCACCAACTGGTTTGACATTGGGAATGTTCTAGTAATGTTTTTGCCAACTGGTTTGACATTGGGAATGTTCTAGTAATGTTTTCGACAACTGGTTTGACATTGGGAATGTTCTAGTAATGTTTTCCCCAACTGGTTTGACATTGGGAATGTTCTAGTAATGTTTTCACCAACTGGTTTGACATTGGGAAAGTTATAGTAATGTTTTCACCAACTGGTTTGACATTGGGAATGTTCTAGTAATGTTTTCCCCAACTGGTTTTACATTGGGAATGTTCTAGTAATGTTTTTGCCAACTGGTTTGACATTGGGAAAGTTATAGTAATGTTTTCACCAACTGGTTTGACATTGGGAATGTTCTAGTAATGTTTTCCCCAACTGGTTTGACATTGGGAATGTTCTAGTAATGTTTTCCCCAACTGGTTTGACATTGGGAAAGTTCTAGTAATGTTTTCACCAACTGGTTTGACATTGGGAAAGTTCTAGTAATGTTTTCGCCAACTGGTTTGACATTGGGAATGTTCTAGTAATGTTTTCCCCAACTGGTTTGACATTGGTAATGTTATAGTAATGTTTTCACCAACTGGTTTGACATTGGTTAATGTTATAGTAATGTTTTCGCCAAATGGTTTGACATTGGGAATGTTCTAGTAATGTTTTCCCCAACTGGTTTGACATTGGGAAAGTTATAGTAATGTTTTTGCCAACTGGTTTGACATTGGGAATGTTCTAGTAATGTTTTTGCCAACTGGTTTGACATTGGGAATGTTCTAGTAATGTTTTTGCCAACTGGTTTGACATTGGGAATGTTCTAGTAATGTTTTTGCCAACTGGTTTGACATTGGGAAAGTTCTAGTAATTTTTTCACCAACTGGTTTGACATTGGGAATGTTCTAGTAATGTTTTTGCCAACTGGTTTGACATTGGGAATGTTCTAGTAATGTTTTCCCCAACTGGTTTGACATTGGGAATGTTCTAGTAATGTTTTCCCCAACTGGTTTGACATTGGGAATGTTCTAGTAATGTTTTCACCAACTGGTTTGACATTGGGAAAGTTATAGTAATGTTTTCACCAACTGGTTTGACATTGGGAATGTTCTAGTAATGTTTTCCCCAACTGGTTTTACATTGGGAATGTTCTAGTAATGTTTTCCCCAACTGGTTTGACATTGGGAAAGTTATAGTAATGTTTTTGCCAACTGGTTTGACATTGGGAAAGTTATAGTAATGTTTTCACCAGCTGGTTTGACATTGGGAATGTTCTAGTAATGTTTTCCCCAACTGGTTTGACATTGGTAATGTTATAGTAATGTTTTCACCAACTGGTTTGACATTGGTAATGTTATAGTAATGTTTTCGCCAAATGGTTTGACATTGAGAATGTTCTAGTAATGTTTTCGCCAACTGGTTTGACATTGGTAATGTTCTAGTAATGTTTTCGCCAACTGGTTTGACATTGGGAATGTTCTAGTAATGTTTTTGCCAACTGGTTTGACATTGGGAATGTTATAGTAATGTTTTCCCCAACTGGTTTGACATTGGGAAAGTTATTGTAATGTTTTCGCCAACTGGTTTGACATTGGGAATGTTCTAGTAATGTTTTTGCCAACTGGTTTGACATTGGTAATGTTATAGTAATGTTTTCGCCAACTGGTTTGACATTGGGAATGTTCTAGTAATGTTTTCGCCAACTGGTTTGACATTGGTAATGTTCTAGTAATGTTTTCGCCAACTGGTTTGACATTGGGAATGTTCTAGTAATGTTTTCCCCAACTGGTTTGACATTGGGAATGTTCTAGTAATGTTTTCCCCAACTGGTTTGACATTGGGAAAGTTCTAGTAATGTTTTCCCCAACTGGTTTGACATTGGGAATGTTCTAGTAATGTTTTCCCCAACTGGTTTGACATTGGGAAAGTTCTAGTAATGTTTCACCAACTGGTTTGACATTGGGAATGTCCTAGAAATGTTTTCCCCAACTGGTTTGACATTGGGAATGTTATAGTAATGTTTTCGCCAACTGGTTTGACATTGGGAATGTTCTAGTAATGTTTTCCCAACTGGTTTGACATTGGGAATGTTCTAGTAATGTTTTCCCCAACTGGTTTGACATTGGGAAAGTTCTAGTAATGTTTTCCCCAACTGGTTTGACATTGGGAATGTTCTAGTAATGTTTTCCCCAACTGGTTTGACATTGGGAAAGTTCTAGTAATGTTTCACCAACTGGTTTGACATTGGGAATGTCCTAGAAATGTTTTCCCCAACTGGTTTGACATTGGGAATGTTCTAGTAATGTTTTCCCCAACTGGTTTGACATTGGGAAAGTTCTAGTAATGTTTCACCAACTGGTTTGACATTGGGAATGTTATAGTAATGTTTTCGCCAACTGGTTTGACATTGGGAATGTTCTAGTAATGTTTTCCCCAACTGGTTTGACATTGGGAAAGTTATAGTAATGTTTTCACCAACTGGTTTGACATTGGGAAAGTTATTGTAATGTTTTTGCCAACTGGTTTGACATTGGGAATGTTCTAGTAATGTTTTCGCCAACTGGTTTGACATTGGGAATGTTCTAGTAATGTTTTCGCCAACTGGTTTGACATTGGTAATGTTCTAGTAATGTTTTCGCCAACTGGTTTGACATTGGGAATGTTCTAGTAATGTTTTCGCCAACTGGTTTGACATTGGGAATGTTCTAGTAATGTTTTTGCCAACTGGTTTGACATTGGGAAAGTTCTAGTAATTTTTTCACCAACTGGTTTGACATTGGGAATGTTCTAGTAATGTTTTTGCCAACTGGTTTGACATTGGGAATGTTCTAGTAATGTTTTCGACAACTGGTTTGACATTGGGAATGTTCTAGTAATGTTTTCCCCAACTGGTTTGACATTGGGAATGTTCTAGTAATGTTTTCACCAACTGGTTTGACATTGGGAAAGTTATAGTAATGTTTTCACCAACTGGTTTGACATTGGGAATGTTCTAGTAATGTTTTCCCCAACTGGTTTTACATTGGGAATGTTCTAGTAATGTTTTGCCAACTGGTTTGACATTGGGAAAGTTATAGTAATGTTTTCACCAGCTGGTTTGACATTGGGAATGTTCTAGTAATGTTTTCCCCAACTGGTTTGACATTGGGAATGTTCTAGTAATGTTTTCCCCAACTGGTTTGACATTGGGAAAGTTCTAGTAATGTTTTCACCAACTGGTTTGACATTGGGAAAGTTCTAGTAATGTTTTCGCCAACTGGTTTGACATTGGGAATGTTCTAGTAATGTTTTCCCCAACTGGTTTGACATTGGTAATGTTATAGTAATGTTTTCACCAACTGGTTTGACATTGGTAATGTTATAGTAATGTTTTCGCCAAATGGTTTGACATTGAGAATGTTCTAGTAATGTTTTCGCCAACTGGTTTGACATTGGTAATGTTCTAGTAATGTTTTCGCCAACTGGTTTGACATTGGGAATGTTCTAGTAATGTTTTCCCCAACTGGTTTGACATTGGGAATGTTATAGTAATGTTTTCCCCAACTGGTTTGACATTGGGAAAGTTATTGTAATGTTTTCACCAACTGGTTTGACATTGGGAATGTTCTAGTAATGTTTTTGCCAACTGGTTTGACATTGGTAATGTTATAGTAATGTTTTCGCCAACTGGTTTGACATTGGGAATGTTCTAGTAATGTTTTCGCCAACTGGTTTGACATTGGTAATGTTCTAGTAATGTTTTTGCCAACTGGTTTGACATTGGGAATGTTCTAGTAATGTTTTCCCCAACTGGTTTGACATTGGGAATGTTCTAGTAATGTTTTCGCCAAATGGTTTGACATTGAGAATGTTCTAGTAATGTTTTCGCCAACTGGTTTGACATTGGTAATGTTCTAGTAATGTTTTGCCAACTGGTTTGACATTGGGAATGTTCTAGTAATGTTTTCCCCAACTGGTTTGACATTGGGAATGTTATAGTAATGTTTTCCCCAACTGGTTTGACATTGGGAAAGTTCTAGTAATGTTTTCACCAACTGGTTTGACATTGGGAATGTTCTAGTAATGTTTTTGCCAACTGGTTTGACATTGGTAATGTTATAGTAATGTTTTCACCAACTGGTTTGACATTGGGAATGTTATAGTAATGTTTTCGCCAACTGGTTTGACATTGAGAATGTTCTAGTAATGTTTTCGCCAACTGGTTTGACATTGGGAATGTTCTAGTAATGTTTTTGCCAACTGGTTTGACATTGGGAAAGTTCTAGTAATTTTTTCACCAACTGGTTTGACATTGGGAATGTTCTAGTAATGTTTTCGCCAACTGGTTTGACATTGGGAATGTTCTAGTAATGTTTTCCCCAACTGGTTTGACATTGGGAAAGTTCTAGTAATTTTTTCACCAACTGGTTTGACATTGGGAATGTTCTAGTAATGTTTTCGCCAACTGGTTTGACATTGGGAATGTTCTAGTAATGTTTTCCCCAACTGGTTTGACATTGGTAATGTTATAGTAATGTTTTCACCAACTGGTTTGACATTGGTAATGTTATAGTAATGTTTTCGCCAACTGGTTTGACATTGAGAATGTTCTAGTAATGTTTTCGCCAACTGGTTTGACATTGGTAATGTTCTAGTAATGTTTTCGCCAACTGGTTTGACATTGGGAATGTTCTAGTAATGTTTTCCAACTGGTTTGACATTGGGAATGTTATAGTAATGTTTTCCCCAACTGGTTTGACATTGGGAAAGTTATCTAGTAATGTTTTCACCAACTGGTTTGACATTGGGAATGTTCTAGTAATGTTTTTGCCAACTGGTTTGACATTGGTAATGTTATAGTAATGTTTTCGCCAACTGGTTTGACATTGGGAATGTTCTAGTAATGTTTTCGCCAACTGGTTTGACATTGGTAATGTTCTAATGTAATGTTCTGCCAACTGGTTTGACATTGGGAATGTTCTAGTAATGTTTTCCCCAACTGGTTTGACATTGGGAATGTTCTAGTAATGTTTTCACCAACTGGTTTGACATTGGGAATGTTCTAGTAATGTTTTCGCCAACTGGTTTGACATTGGGAATGTTCTAGTAATGTTTTCCCCAACTGGTTTGACATTGGGAATGTTCTAGTAATGTTTTCCCCAACTGGTTTGACATTGGGAATGTTATAGTAATGTTTTCACCAACTGGTTTGACATTGGGAAAGTTATAGTAATGTTTTCACCAACTGGTTTGACATTGGGAATGTTCTAGTAATGTTTTCCCCAACTGGTTTGACATTGGTAATGTTATAGTAATGTTTTCACCAACTGGTTTGACATTGGTAATGTTATAGTAATGTTTTCGCCAAATGGTTTGACATTGAGAATGTTCTAGTAATGTTTTCGCCAACTGGTTTAACATTGGTAATGTTCTAGTAATGTTTTCGCCAACTGGTTTGACATTGGGAATGTTCTAGTAATGTTTTTGCCAACTGGTTTGACATTGGGAATGTTATAGTAATGTTTTCCCCAACTGGTTTGACATTGGGAAAGTTATTGTAATGTTTTCGCCAACTGGTTTGACATTGGGAATGTTCTAGTAATGTTTTTGCCAACTGGTTTGACATTGGTAATGTTATAGTAATGTTTTCGCCAACTGGTTTGACATTGGGAATGTTCTAGTAATGTTTTCGCCAACTGGTTTGACATTGGTAATGTTCTAGTAATGTTTTCGCCAACTGGTTTGACATTGGGAATGTTCTAGTAATGTTTTCCCCAACTGGTTTGACATTGGGAATGTTCTAGTAATGTTTTCCCCAACTGGTTTGACATTGGGAAAGTTCTAGTAATGTTTTCCCCAACTGGTTTGACATTGGGAATGTTCTAGTAATGTTTTCCCCAACTGGTTTGACATTGGGAAAGTTCTAGTAATGTTTCACCAACTGGTTTGACATTGGGAATGTCCTAGAAATGTTTTCCCCAACTGGTTTGACATTGGGAATGTTATAGTAATGTTTTCGCCAACTGGTTTGACATTGGTAATGTTCTAGTAATGTTTTCGCCAACTGGTTTGACATTGGGAATGTTCTAGTAATGTTTTCCCCAACTGGTTTGACATTGGGAAAGTTCTAGTAATGTTTTCCCCAACTGGTTTGACATTGGGAATGTTCTAGTAATGTTTTCCCCAACTGGTTTGACATTGGGAAAGTTCTAGTAATGTTTCACCAACTGGTTTGACATTGGGAATGTCCTAGAAATGTTTTCCCCAACTGGTTTGACATTGGGAATGTTCTAGTAATGTTTTCCCCAACTGGTTTGACATTGGGAAAGTTCTAGTAATGTTTCACCAACTGGTTTGACATTGGGAATGTTATAGTAATGTTTTTGCCAACTGGTTTGACATTGGGAATGTTCTAGTAATGTTTTCCCCAACTGGTTTGACATTGGGAAATTTATAGTAATGTTTTCACCAACTGGTTTGACATTGGGAAAGTTATTGTAATGTTTTTGCCAACTGGTTTGACATTGGTAATGTTCTAGTAATGTTTTCGCCAACTGGTTTGACATTGGGAATGTTCTAGTAATGTTTTCGCCAACTGGTTTGACATTGGTAATGTTCTAGTAATGTTTTCGCCAACTGGTTTGACATTGGGAATGTTCTAGTAATGTTTTCGCCAACTGGTTTGACATTGGGAATGTTCTAGTAATGTTTTTGCCAACTGGTTTGACATTGGGAAAGTTCTAGTAATTTTTTCACCAACTGGTTTGACATTGCGAATGTTCTAGTAATGTTTTTGCCAACTGGTTTGACATTGGGAATGTTCTAGTAATGTTTTCGACAACTGGTTTGACATTGGGAATGTTCTAGTAATGTTTTCCCCAACTGGTTTGACATTGGGAATGTTCTAGTAATGTTTTCACCAACTGGTTTGACATTGGGAAAGTTATAGTAATGTTTTCACCAACTGGTTTGACATTGGGAATGTTCTAGTAATGTTTTTGCCAACTGGTTTGACATTGGGAAAGTTATAGTAATGTTTTCACCAGCTGGTTTGACATTGGGAATGTTCTAGTAATGTTTTCCCCAACTGGTTTGACATTGGGAATGTTCTAGTAATGTTTTCCCCAACTGGTTTGACATTGGGAAAGTTCTAGTAATGTTTTCACCAACTGGTTTGACATTGGGAAAGTTCTAGTAATGTTTTCGCCAACTGGTTTGACATTGGGAATGTTCTAGTAATGTTTTCCCCAACTGGTTTGACATTGGTAATGTTATAGTAATGTTTTCACCAACTGGTTTGACATTGGTAATGTTATAGTAATGTTTTCGCCAAATGGTTTGACATTGAGAATGTTCTAGTAATGTTTTCGCCAACTGGTTTGACATTGGTAATGTTCTAGTAATGTTTTCGCCAACTGGTTTGACATTGGGAATGTTCTAGTAATGTTTTCCCCAACTGGTTTGACATTGGGAATGTTATAGTAATGTTTTCCCCAACTGGTTTGACATTGGGAAAGTTATTGTAATGTTTTCACCAACTGGTTTGACATTGGGAATGTTCTAGTAATGTTTTTGCCAACTGGTTTGACATTGGTAATGTTATAGTAATGTTTTCGCCAACTGGTTTGACATTGGGAATGTTCTAGTAATGTTTTCGCCAACTGGTTTGACATTGGTAATGTTCTAGTAATGTTTTTGCCAACTGGTTTGACATTGGGAATGTTCTAGTAATGTTTTCCCCAACTGGTTTGACATTGGTAATGTTATAGTAATGTTTTCGCCAAATGGTTTGACATTGAGAATGTTCTAGTAATGTTTTCGCCAACTGGTTTGACATTGGTAATGTTCTAGTAATGTTTTTGCCAAATGGTTTGACATTGGGAATGTTCTAGTAATGTTTTCCCCAACTGGTTTGACATTGGGAATGTTATAGTAATGTTTTCCCCAACTGGTTTGACATTGGGAAAGTTATTGTAATGTTTTCACCAACTGGTTTGACATTGGGAATGTTCTAGTAATGTTTTTGCCAACTGGTTTGACATTGGTAATGTTATAGTAATGTTTTCGCCAACTGGTTTGACATTGGGAATGTTCTAGTAATGTTTTCGCCAACTGGTTTGACATTGGTAATGTTCTAGTAATGTTTTCGCCAACTGGTTTGACATTGGGAATGTTCTAGTAATGTTTTCGCCAACTGGTTTGACATTGGGAATGTTCTAGTAATGTTTTTGCCAACTGGTTTGACATTGGGAATGTTCTAGTAATTTTTTCACCAACTGGTTTGACATTGGGAATGTTCTAGTAATGTTTTTGCCAACTGGTTTGACATTGGGAATGTTCTAGTAATGTTTTCGACAACTGGTTTGACATTGGGAATGTTCTAGTAATGTTTTCCCCAACTGGTTTGACATTGGGAATGTTCTAGTAATGTTTTCACCAACTGGTTTGACATTGTGAAAGTTATAGTAATGTTTTCACCAACTGGTTTGACATTGGGAATGTTCTAGTAATGTTTTCCCCAACTGGTTTTACATTGGGAATGTTCTAGTAATGTTTTTGCCAACTGGTTTGACATTGGGAAAGTTATAGTAATGTTTTCACCAGCTGGTTTGGCATTGGGAATGTTCTAGTAATGTTTTCCCCAACTGGTTTGACATTGGGAATGTTCTAGTAATGTTTTCCCCAACTGGTTTGACATTGGGAAAGTTCTAGTAATGTTTTCACCAACTGGTTTGACATTGGGAAAGTTCTAGTAATGTTTTCGCCAACTGGTTTGACATTGGGAATGTTCTAGTAATGTTTTCCCCAACTGGTTTGACATTGGTAATGTTATAGTAATGTTTTTGCCAACTGGTTTGACATTGGTAATGTTATAGTAATGTTTTCGCCAAATGGTTTGACATTGAGAATGTTCTAGTAATGTTTTCGCCAACTGGTTTGACATTGGTAATGTTCTAGTAATGTTTTCGCCAACTGGTTTGACATTGGGAATGTTCTAGTAATGTTTTCGCCAACTGGTTTGACATTGGTAATGTTCTAGTAATGTTTTTGCCAACTGGTTTGACATTGGGAATGTTCTAGTAATGTTTTCCCCAAACTGGTTTGACATTGGGAATGTTCTAGTAATGTTTTTGCCAACTGGTTTGACATTGGGAAAGTTCTAGTAATTTTTTCACCAACTGGTTTGACATTGGGAATGTTCTAGTAATGTTTTCCCCAACTGGTTCTACATTGGGAATGTTCTAGTAATGTTTTCCCCAACTGGTTTCCGTACAACAGACCACGTATTCAACCTGCACCCTAATTGACAGAGAAATAAACTACTGTTGACTTCAAAGAAGCTTTTGACTCAATTTGGCATGATGGTCTGCTATACAAATTGATGTAAATTGGTGTTGGGGGAAAAACATACAACATTATAAAATCCATGTACACAAGCAACAAGTGCGTGGTTAAAATTGGCAAAAAACACACACATTTCTTTCCACCGGGCCGTGGGGTGAGACAGGGATGCAGCTTAAGCACCACCCTCTTCAACATATATATCAACGAATTAGCGAGGGCAGTAGAACAGTCTGCAGCACCCGGCCGCACCCTACTAGAATCTGAAGTCAAATGTCTACTGTTTGCTGATGATCTGGTGCTTCTGTCCCTAACCATGGAGAGTCTACAACAGCACCTAGATCTTCTGCACAGATTCTGTCAGACCTGGACCTGGCAGTAAATCTCAGTAAGACAAAAATAATGGTGTTCCAAAAAAGGTCCAGTTCCCAGGACTACAAATGCAAATTCCATCTAGACACCGTTGCCCACCTAGAGTACACAAAAAACTATACATACCTCGGCCCAAACATCAGCGCCACAGGTAACTTCCACAAAGTATTAGGTATGAAGGTAAGACCCAGATGCAGACCACATCAAATAAACAATAGTTTAATGATCCAATAGGGGCAGGCAATAGACAGGTTAAGGCAGGCAGGGGTCAGTAACCAGAGGTGAGACAACGGTACCAGACGGCAGACAGGCTCAGGGTAAGCAGAGGTAAAAAAATCCAGCGGGGGACAAAGGTACAGGTCGGTAGGCAGGCTCAGGGTCAGGGGCAAGCAGAGTGGTCAGGCAGGCGGGCTCAGAGACAGGACAGGCAAGGGTAAAAAAAACAAGAGTGCAAGAAAAGAGAAACTGGGAAAAAGCAGGAGCTGAGAAACAAAACGCTAGTTGACTTGACAAACAAAACGAACTGGCCAAAGACAAACAAAGAACACATGTATAAATACACGGGATAATGGGGAAGACGGGCGACACCTGGAGAGGAGTGTAGAAAATCACAAAGACAGGTGAAACGGATCATGGTGTGACACAAAGATGTGAATGATCTGAGAGACAAGGCAAGAAGAGCCATCTATGCCATCAAACGGAACATAAAATGTGTCATACCAATTAGGATCTGGCAAAAAAGACTTGAATCAGTTATAAAACCCATTTTCCTTTAAGGTTGTGAGGTCTGGGGTCCACTCACCAACCAAGATCTCACAAAATGGGACTCTGCATGCAGAACTCTGCAAAAATATCCTTTGTGTAAAACAAAAAAAACAAAATAATGCTTGCAGAGCAGAATTTGGTCGATACCCGCTAATTATCAAAATATGGAAAAGAGCCGTTAAATTCTACAACCACCTAAAAGGAAGAGATTTCCAAATCTTCCTTAACAAAGCCATCACCTACAGAGAGATGAACCTGGAGAAGAGTCCCCTAACAAACACAAACAGACCCCCAGGACAGCAACACAATTAGACCCAACCAAATCATAAGACAGCTAGTACTGCAGCATTCAATGTCAGCAGAATGAACCCAGACGACTCGGTGGCGCGCAATGTGTACAAGCAAGCAGGCACGAGCTTCACAAATCCATTAGGAATGCAAAAAGACAAACTCAAACTTGTATTTATGTTCAACAACTCAGACTCATGACGCATGTGGCAAGGACTACAGACTATCACGGACAACAAAGGCAAATCCAAGTATGTGGTGCCCAACAAAGTCTCCCTCCCAGACGAGCTAGACACATTCTACGCTCGCTTCGAGGCAGACAATACCGAGCCATCCAGGAAGGCTCTCGCTGCTCTGGACGACCAGGTAACTGTTGCTCTCCGAAGCTGACGTGAGAGTGCCTGGCCACGTCCTGAGGGTGTCCGCTGACGAGCTGGCGGGAACCTTCTCGGGCATCTTCAACCTGTCCCTGTCCCAGGCTGTAGTCCCCACCTGCTTCATGGAGACCGCCATCATCCCAGTGCCCCAAAAAAAACAAGGTGAAATGCCCAAATGACTATCGCCCCATCACACTTACCCGTCGTCATGAAGTGCTTCGAAAGGCTGGCCGTGGCCAGCATGCCAGGTACACTGGCACCCACTCCAAGATGCCATTTCCATTGCTATTCACACGGCCGTAACACATCTGGACAAGAGAAACACCTATGTGAGAATGCTGTTCATTGACTACAGTTCAGCATTCAACACTAGTGTTCCCTCCAAGCTCGACATCAAGCTCAGAGCCCTGGTTTTGGACAGCACACTGCAACTGGATCCTGGGCTTTTCTGATGGGCAGTCCACAGCCTGTGAAGATTGGCAACAACACCTACTCCACACTGACTCTTATCTCAGGGCCCCCCCCAGTGGTGTGTCCTCAGCCCTGTGCTGTACTCCCTGTTCACCCATGACTGCGGCTTTGCACGACACCAACTCCATCATGACGACACCACGGTTGTAGGTCTATCCGAGTCAGCCTATCCGGAGGATGTAAGTGAACTGGCATTGTGGTGCCAGGACAACAACCTCTCCCACAATATCTGCAAAACAAGGGAGTTGATTGTTGACTTCAGAAAGCAGAGGAGGGAACATGCCCCTAACCACATTAACAGGAGTACTGTCGAGAGTCGGCTTTTAACTTCCTCTGCGTCCACATCACCTCATCACTTGACATGGACCAACAACAACACCACTCTTGTCAAGACGGTGCAATAGCGACTCTACTTTCTATGGCTTCTGAAGATACTAGGCATGCCTCCCTGGGTCCTTTCCAAATACTACTGATGCACCATCGAGAGCGTCCTGACTGGTTGAATCACGACCGCAAGGTCCTACAGTGTGTGGTGAAGACAGTCCAGTATATCACTGGGTCCATGTTCCCGCCCCATCCAGGACATCTACCTGAAAACAGTGCCTGAGGAAGTCACTCAGCATCATCAAGGACCCCACACACCCCAGCCATGAGCCGTTCACTTCTTGACCATAAGGCAGATGGTATCGACGCATGAGGTCCGATAACAACAGCCTCAGTTTCTATTTACAAGCCATCAGACTGCTGAACACTTGAACTGGACTGACCAAATCAAATCAAATGTTATTTGTCACATGTGCTGAATACACTGTAGACCTTACAGTGAAATGCTGAATACAACAGGTGTAGACCTTACAGTGAAATGCTGAATACAACAGGTGTAGACCTTACCGTGAAATGCTGAATACAACAGGTGTAGACCTCACAGTGAAATGCTGAGTAAAACAGGTGTAGACCTTACAGTGAAATGCTTTCTTAAAAGCCCTTAACCAAAAATGCAGTTAAAAAAATCAAATGTTATTTGTCACATGTGCTGAATACACTGTAGACCTTACAGTGAAATGCTGAATACAACAGGTGTAGACCTTACAGTGAAATGCTGAATACAACAGGTGTAGACCTTACCGTGAAATGCTGAATACAACAGGTGTAGACCTCACAGTGAAATGCTGAGTAAAACAGGTGTAGACCTTACAGTGAAATGCTTTCTTAAAAGCCCTTAACCAAAAATGCAGTTAAAAAAATCAAATGTTATTTGTCACATGTGCTGAATACACTGTAGACCTTACAGTGAAATGCTGAATACAACAGGTGTAGACCTTACCGTGAAATGCTGAATACAACAGGTGTAGACCTCACAGTGAAATGCTGAGTAAAACAGGTGTAGACCTTACAGTGAAATGCTGAATACAACCAGGTGTAGACCTCACAGTGAAATGCTGAATACAACCAGGTGTAGACCTTACAGTGAAATGCTTTCTTAAAAGCCCTTAACCAAAAATGCAGTTAAAAAAATCAAATGTTATTTGTCACATGTGCTGAATACACTGTAGACCTTACCGTGAAATGCTGAATACAACAGGTGTAGGTAGACCTTACAGTGAAATGCTGAATACAACCAGGTGTAGACCTTACAGTGAAATGCTGAATACAACCAGGTGTAGACCTTACAGTGAAATGCTTTCTTAAAAGCCCTTAACCAAAAATGCAGTTAAAAAAAAATATATAAGTTAAGCAAATATTTACTAAAGAAACTAAAGAATGGGTGGGGGTCAATGCCAATAGTCCGTGTAGCCATTTGATTAACTGTTCAGCAGTATTATGGCTTGGGGACAGAGGCTGTTAAAGAACATTTTGAATCTAAACGCTTGCCATGCGGTAGCAGAGAGAACAGTCTATGACTAGGGTGGCCTTCCTCTGACACTGCCTGGAATAGAGGTCCTGGAAGGCAGGAAGCTTGGCCCCAGTGATGTACTGGGCCGTACACACCAACTATCATGGTCAAAACACACCAAGGCAGTCGTGAAGAGGGCACGACAATGCATATTCCTCCTCAGGAGAAACTGCTTTGGACCATGATAACCCTCTGTAGTGCCTTGCGGTCAGATGCAAAGCAGTTTCCATACCAAGCGGTGATGTAACCAGTCATGATGGTCTCGATGGTGCAGCTGTAGAACTTTTTGAGGATCTGAGGACCTGTGCCAAATCTTTTCAGTCTCCTGAGGGGAAATAGACATTGTTGTGCCATCTTCACGACTGTCTTGGTGTGTTTGGACATGATAGTTTGTTGGTAATGTGGACGCCAAGGAACTTGAAGCTCTCGACCTGCTCCATTACAGCCCAGTCGATGTGAATGGGGGCGTGCTCGGCCCTCCTTTTCCTGTAGTCCAGAATCAGCTCTTTTGTCCTGATCACGTTGAGGGAGAGGTTGTTGTCCTGGCACCACACTGCCAGTTCTCTGACCTCTTCCATATAGGCTGTTTCATCATTGTTGGTGATCAGGCCTACCACCGTTGTGTCATCTGCAAACTTGATGGTGTTGGAGTCATGCAGTCGGGGGTGAACAGGGAGTACAGGAGGGGACTAAGCACTCACCCCTGAGGGGACCCCGTGTTGAGGATCAGAGTGGCAGATACAGTGGGGCAAAAAAGTATTTAGTCAGCCACCAATTGTGCATGTTCTCTCACTTAAAAAGATGAGAGAGGCCTGTAATTTTCATCATAGGTACACTTCAACTATGACAGACAAAATGAGGGAAAAAAATCCAGAAAATCACATTGTAGGATTTTTAATGAATTTATTTGCAAATTATGGTGGAAAATAAGTATTTGGTCACATACAAACAAGCAAGATTTCTGGCTCTCACAGACCTGTAACTTCTTCTTTAAGAGGCTCCTCTATCCTCCACTCGTTACCTGTATTACAGTTTTTCTCAATTGTTTACACACAAATACTGGTACTTGAGACACAATGACCACAACATGTAACTCATGCACAAACCCCCTGAACCAATTCTGCTAAACTACAAGCACAATTCCTGCTTTACACTCAAATTGCAGTTCTAAAACACACTTTTTTTCAAAACACTACACACAATTCTTTGCATTTGGCACAATTTTTGTCTTCTTGTTTTCACAATAAACACACTGCCATTCAAATATGCACACTGACTCATCACATGGGCAAACACCCGTCACACAGTTTTACAATTAGCAATCAGAGCTTTAGCATAAAAGGGCAACAGGTGAGCTCTTCTATTTTGGAGCAATGGATGCCAACATTGGAAACAGAGGCAGAGCCAGAAGAGTGAGAGTAAGAGGAGTAGGACGGGGAGGACAAGGACGAGGACGAGGAAGGCCAAGGAACGTAATCTCTGATGAGATCCGAGCCACTTTGGTTGATCATGTGGTCAACCATGGTCTAACAATGAGGGAGGCTGGGCAAAGAGTACAGCCAAATTTGAGCAGGTACACTGTAGCATCCATCATCCGGACTTTCCGAAATGAGAATAGGTAAGAAATCTACTCTCACTAGAAAATTGCAGTACTGCATATCAATACAGTACTCAATGAGTACAGTAGTACAGTATTGCCTGTGGACTGTTCTGTAGGACTGTAAAAATAAAGTATGTTTCAAGTATTTGGGAAATGTATTCCTACTTTGTATTTACAGTATTTTACTATTTGTTTGGCAGAACTGAAAGATTACCAACACAAGGTGGTCGGGAACGTGTTCTGTCTCCTGAACAGGAAACTGAAATAATGAACATGGTCCTAGAAAATAACGCCATAACATTACGGCAAATACAAAGAAAAATAATAGAAAACAATGAGATATTTCAAAATATTGATAGGGTAAGCTTATCAACACTGGACCGTGTCTTATGCAGAAATAATCTCAGGATGAAGCAGGTCTACAGGGTGCCATTTGAACGCAATTCAGAAAGAGTCAAAGAATTGCGATATAACTATGTGCAAGTGAGTCCTATACAAACCCACAATTGATGCATACTCTCAACACTGTATAAATTATACATATTTTTGTATTGTAATCATAATGATTGTGCTTCACAATAGTGACCACTCCATGTCTATTTCTGATATTGTCATGTGTGTTTCAGAGAGTCCTTGAGCTAGAGGTGGCTGCAGTGAAGCACCAGTTCATCTTCATTGATGAGGTTGGATTCAACCTCACAAAAAGACGAAAGAGGGGAAGGAATATCATCGGCCAGCGTGCCATTGTTCAAGTCCCTGGCCAGCGCGGAGGGAACATCACAATGTGTGCAGCGATTACCCACCACGGCGTCATCCATCACCATGCTACCCTTGGCCCCTACAACACCGCCCATCTGATCATATTCCTGGTACTCTACACAACACACTCATTCCACCAGATCTGGTAGATGGCCCAGAGCAGCTCAGGTACGTTGTCATTTGGGACAACGTAAGTTTCCACAGGGCTGCTCTGGTTCGTAACTGGTTCACTGCCCACCCACGCTTTTTAGTTGTTTATCTCCCTCCATATTCTCCATTCCTCAATCCTATTGAGGATTTTTTTTTTCTGCCTGGAGATGGAAAGTGTATGACCGAAATCCACAAACGCGTATACCTCTTCTCCAAGCTATGGAAGACGCATGTGGAGATATAGCAGCTGATGCTTTTCATGGCTGGAATCGCCATGCTAGGCGATATTTCCCCCCCGCTGCTTGTCCAGGGAAAACATTGCTTGTGATGTGGATGAGGTGCTGTGGCCAGACCACAACAGAAGAGAGGATGCAGCATAGTTTTTTTTTTTTTTTTTACTGTAACTGTATACATTAAATTCTTCTGTTTTGTATGTAGAGCACTGTATGTGCATCTTTGTGTTGGTTGGGAATGGGATGTACACTGTGTACATTGTTTTTGTGGGAAAAATAAAATATATTTGTTACCGTGTATTTGTGTGTTCTGAGTATAAAAACAATATTCTCAAATATTTTACAACACACTTATGTACGTATGTACTGTCTGTAGTAATGGCAACACTGAACCAAAAAAAGGCCTAAGTCATTATGATGAATGGAGAAGAAGTGTTTTCCATTCATCATAGTGTTTTACATTGAGCACATCAGTGTTCAACTGGTTCTTATAAATGTCTATTCATATGATGGTTTGTGTGTGTCATTTGAAAACAAAATACCATTTTGATAAGAAATAACATTGTTTTGAATGTAAAGTTTCATTTTGCTGGAGAATTGAGGGGTTTTGCCCATTGTGTGTGTGTTTTTTTGATTTGTGTGTAGAGTTCTGAGAATATGAGGCATGCTTTCAGAAAATGTGTGTAAACAATCGAGAAAAACTGTAATGGCACCTGTTTGAACTTGTTATCAGTATAAAAGACACCTGTCCACAACCTCAAACAGTCACACTCCAAACTCCACTATGGCCAAGACCAAAGAGCTGTCAAAGGACACCAGAAACAAAATTGTAGACCTGCACCAGGTTGGGAAGACTGAATCTGCAATAGGTAAGCAGCTTGGTTTGAAGAAATCAACTGTGGGAGCAATTATTAGGAAATGGAAGACATACAAGACCACTGATAATCTTCCTCGATCTGGGGCTCCACGCAAGATCTCACCCCGTGGGGTCAAAATGATCACAAGAACGGTGAGCAAAAATCCCAGAACCACACGGGGGGACCTAGTGAATGACCTGCAGAGAGCTGGGACCAAAGTAACAAAGCCTACCATCAGTAACACACTACGCCGCCAGGGACTCAAATACTGCAGTGCCAGACGTGTCCCCCTGCCTAAACCAGTACATGTTCAGGCCCGTCTGAAGTTTGCTAGAGAGCATTTGGATGATCCAGATGAGGATTGGGAGAATGTCATATGGTCAGATGAAACCAAAATAGAACTTTTTGGTAAAAACTCAACTCGTCGTGTTTGGAGGACAAAGAATGCTGAGTTGCATCCGAAGAACACCATACCTACTGTGAGGCATGGGGGTGGAAACATCATGCTTTGGGGCTGTTTTTCTGCAAAGGGACCAGGACAACTGATCCGTGTAAAGGAAAGAATGAATGGGGCCATGTATCGTGAGATTTTGAGTGAAAACCTCCTTCCATCAGCAAGGGCATTGAAGATGAAACGTGGCTGGGTCTTTCAGCATGACAATGATCCCAAACACACCGCCTGGCAACGAAGGAGTGGCTTCAGAAGAAGCATTTCAAGGTCCTGGAGTGGCCTAGCCAGTCTCCAGATCTCAACCCCATAGAAAATCTTTGGAGGGAGTTGAAAGTCCGTGTTGCCCAGCGACAGCCCCAAAACATCACTGCTCTAGAGGAGATCTGCATGGAGGAATAGGCCAAAATACCAGCAACAGTGTGTGAAAACCTTGTAAAGACTTACAGAAAACGTTTGACCTCTGTCATTGCCAACAAAGGGTATATAACAAAGTATTGAGATAAACTTTTGTTATTGACCAAATACTTATTTTCCACCATAATTTGCAAATAAATAAATTAAAAATCCTACAATGTGATTTTCTGGATTTCTTTTTCTCATTTCGTCTGTCATAGTTGAAGTGTACCTATGATGAAAATTACAGGCCTCTCTCATCTTTTTAATTGAGAGAACTTGCACAATTGGTGGCTGACTAAATACTTTTTTGCCCCACTGTATGTTGTTGCCTACCCTTATCACCTGGGTGCGGCCCGTCAGGAAGTCCAGGATCCAGGTGCAGAGGGAGGGGTCCTTAGCTTAGTGATGAGCTTTGAGGGCACTATGGTGTTGAACGCTGAGCTGTAGTCAATGAACAGCATTATCACGTGAGTGTTCCTTTTGTCCAGGTGGGAAAGTGCAGTGTGGAGCGCAATAGAGATTGCGTCATCTGTGGATCTATTTGGGCGGTATGGGAATTGGAGTGGGTCTAGGGTTTCTGGGATGATGGTGTTGATGCGAGCTATGACCAGCCTTTCAAAGCACTTCATGGCTATAGACGTGAGTGCTACGGGTCGGTAGCCATTTAGGCTGGTTACTTTAGTGTTCTTGGGCACAGGGACTGGTCTGCTTGAAACATCTTGGTATTACAGACTTGGTCATGGACAGGTTGGAAATGTCAGTGAAGACACTTGTCAGTTGATCAGCGCATGCTGTGAGTACATGTCCTGGTAATTCGTCTGGCCCTGCAGCCTTGTGAATGTTGACCTGTTTAAAGGTCTTACTCACATCAGCTACGGAGAGCGTGATCAATAGTTGTCCGGAAAATCTGGTGCTCTCATGCATGCTTCAGTGATGCTTGCCTCGAAAAGTGCATAGAAGCAATATAGCTCATCTGGTAGGCTCATGTCACTGGGCAGCTCGCGTCTGGGCATTCCTTTGTAGTCTGTAATATATTGCAAGCCCTGACACATCCGACTAGCATCAGAGCTGATGTGGTAGGATTCAATCTTAGTCCTGTATTGATGCTTTGCCTGTTTGATGGTTCATCGGAGGGCATAGCGGGATTCCTTATTAGCTTCAGGGTGAGTGTCCCGCTCCTTGAAAGTGGCAGCTCTAGCCTTTAGCTCACTGCGGATGTTGCCTCTAATCCATGGCTTCTGGTTGGTGTATGTACGTACGGACACTGTGGGGACGACGTCATCGATGCACTTATTGATGAAGCCAATGACTGATGTGGTGTACTCCTCAATGCCATCGGAGGAATCCGGGAACATATTCCAGTCTGCGCTAGCAAAACAGTCCTGTAGCTTAGCATCTGCATCATCTTACCACTTCCGAATTGAGCGAGTCACTGGTACTTCCTGATTTAGTTTTTGCTTGTAAACAGGAATCAGGAGGATAGAATTATGGTCAGATTTGCCAAATTGAAGGTGAGAGAGAGCTTTGTACACGTCTCTGTGTGTGGAGTAAATGTTTCACACCTTGATCTGTTTCACCTGTCTTTGTGCTTGTCTCCACCCCCCTCCAGGTGTCCCCATCTTCCCCATTATCCCCTGTGTATTTATACCTGTGTTCTCTGTTTGTCTGTTGCCAGTTAGTTTTGTTCATTCATACCTACCAGCGTTTGTTTCCCTGCTCCTGCCTGTTTTCCCGCTCCTGTTTTCTAGTTCTTCCCGGTTTTGACCGTTCTGCCTCCCCTGGCCCTGAGACTGCCTGCCGTTTTGTACCTTACCCCACCTTTCTGCATTATTGACCTCTGACTGCCCTGACCCTGAGACTACATGCTGTTCTGGACCCTTTGTACCTTCTCCGGATTATTGACCCCTGCCTGCCTTGACCTGTCTTTTGCCTGCCCCTGATGTTAGGAATAAACTTTTGTTTCTTCTACGCTGTCTGCATCTGGGTCTTACCTTAAATGTGTTATAAGGTGGTTTCGAGTTTTTTTTCCTCTGGTTGCACGTGACATGCTGGTATAAATGAGGTAAATCTGAGCGCCGCCTCTGGATGAGCATTTTCTTGTTTGCTTATGGCCTTATACAGTTCGTTGAGTGCGGTCTTAGTGCCAGCATCGGTTTGTGGTGGTAAATAGACGGCTATGAATAATATAGATGAGAACTCTCTTGGTAGATAGTGTGGTCTACAGCTTATCATGAGGTACTCTACCTCAGGTGAGCAAAACCTTGAGACTTCTTTAATATCAGATCTCGCGCACCAGTTGTTATTGACAAATAGACACAGACCCCTCGTCTTACCGGAGGTAGCTGTTCTGTCTTGCCGATTCATGGAAACCCCAGCCAACTGTATATTATCCATGTCGTCGTTCAGACACGACATGGTGAAACGTAATATGTTTTTAATGTCCCGTTGGTAGGATAGTCTCAAATGGAGTTCATCCAGTTTATTCTCCAATGATTGCACGTTGACCAATAGGACGGATGGTAGAGGCGGGTTACCCACTCGCCTACAAATTCTGCATCCGCTGTATCAGCGTCTCCTCTTCATGCGAATGACGGGTGCAGCAGTAAATCTTTTGCGTCTGACTTGTTAAAGAAAAAAAGGTTGTCCAGTTCGAGGTGAGTAATCGCTGTTCTGATATCCAGAATCTCTTTCTGGTCATAAGAGACTGTGGCACACATGTACTCATTCACGCACACACCCGCACAGACACCCGCACATCCACACACACACACACACAAACACACACACACAGGGGCGGCAGGTAGCCTAGTGGTTAGAGCGTTGGACTTGTAACCGGAGGGTTGCAAGTTCGAATCCCCGAGCTGACAAGGAAAAAAAAAAAATCTGTCGTTCTGCCCCTGAACAAGGCAGTTAACCCACTGTTCCCCGGGCGCCGAAGACGTGGAAGTCGATTAAGGCAGCCGCCCGCACCTCTCTGATTCAGAGGGGTTGGGTTAAATGCGGAAGACACATTTCGGTTGAAGGCATTTGGTTGTACAACTGACTAATAATGGTGACTTTGACACACACACATAAACTCAGCAAAAAAAGAAACATCCCTTTTTCAGGACCCTGTCTTTCAAAGATCGTAAAAATCCAAATAACATCACAGATCTTCATTGTAAAGGGTTTAAACACTGTTGTCCATGCTTAAACAATTAATGAACATGCACCTGTGGAACGGTCGTTAAGACACTAACAATTTACAGCCGGTAGGCAATTAAGGTCACAGTTATGAAAACTTAGGACACTAAAGAGGCCTTTCTACTGACTCTGAAAAATACCAAAAGAAAGATGCCCAGGGTCCCTGCTCATCTGCGTGAATGTGCAAGGTTGCAAGGTTGCAAGATCGAATCCCCGAGCTGACAAGGTAAAATTCTGTCGTTCTACCCCTGAACAACGCAGTTAACCCACTGCTCCTAGGCTGTCATTGAAAATAAGAATTTGTTCTTAACTGACCTAGTTAAATAAAGGTAAAAAAATAAATAAATAAATAAATGTTCCTAATATTGAGTCACCCAATTCATCGGGGCATGGACTCTACAAGGTGTCAAAAGTGTTCCACAGGAATGCTGGCCCATGTTGACTCCAGTGCTTCCCACAGTTGTGTCAAGTTGGCTGGATGTCCTTTGGATGGTGGAACATTCTTGATACACACGGGAAACTGTTGAGTGTGAAAAACCCTGCAGCTTTGCAGTTCTTAACACAATCCAGTGTGCCTGGCACCTACTACCATACCCCATTCAAAGGCACTTAAATATTTTGTCTTCTCCATTCACCCTCTGAATGGCACACAGACACAATCCATGTCTCAATTGTCTCCACCCCTTCATCTACACAGATTGAAGTGTATTTAACAAGTGGCATCAATAAGAGATCATAGCTTTCACCTGGATTCACCTGGTCAGTCACATGGAAAGAGCAGATGTCCTTAGTGTCTTGTGCACTCAGTGTGAATTCATGCTACACACACAGCACAATTTCTGCTAGGAGATTTGTTTACACACGCGTGTAAATATTGTACTATATTTGTGACTTCCTGTATTATACTTATGCTAACGTATTAATTATATTCTTATCTTATCTTTTATTATTTATTTAATTATTTCATATTGTTTTTGCATTGTAGAGAAGGAACCTGAAGTAAGCATTTCGTTGGACAGTGTATACCATGTGTATCCTGTACATAAGACTAATAAAACTGGAAACTTAAAACTTGGTTCTCTGGCTCACTTACTCCCCCTGTTGGAGAGAAAATATATTGTCATTCAGTGTATTCATACATCAGCCATTAGCAGTCATAGTTTAATCATGGCTATTTTGTGGCCTAGATTGCTGAAGTCGTTCGTCATTCTTAAAAAATGTAAGTACACTGTAATGACATCTGTATTACTACATCTGTGTCCCAAATACCACCCTATTCCCTACATAGTGCATTACTTTTGACCAGAGCCTTATGAGCCCTAAGGGCCCTGCTCTAAAGTAGTCCACTATATAGGGAATGAGGTGACACTTGGCCATTACTGATTGACCATTACTATGAAGGTGTATAACTATTTATAACTGTGTATCTTAAGGGTGTGCACATTTTTGTTTTATCCCTAGCACTACACAGCTGATTCAAATCATCAACTCATCATCAAGCTTGGATGATTTGAATCAGGTAAGGCAAAAAACAAAATGTAAACCCCTTTGGTTCCCCAGGACCAGATTATATATTATAAATAGTTATATGTGTTCATGGTAATGCCCAGGACCAGAATTGAGACACTGATCTATAACGTAGCATTACTGACGTAGCATTACTGACGTAGCATTACTGATGTAGCATTACTGATGTACCTTTACTGATGTAGCATTACTGATGTAGCATTACTGACGTAGCGTTACTGACGTAGCATTACTGATGTAGCGTTACTGACGTAGCATTACTGATGTAGCATTACTGATGTAGCGTTACTGATGTAACGTTACTGACGTAGCATTACTGATGTAGCATTACTGATGTACCTTTACTGACGTAGCATTACTGATGTAGCATTACTGATGTAGCATTACTGATGTAGCATTACTGACGTAGCATTACTGACGTAGCATTACTGATGTAGCATTACTGACGTAGCATTACTGACGTAGTATTACTGATGTAGCATTACTGACGTAGCATTACTGACGTAGCGTTACTGATGTAGCGTTACTGACGTAGCGTTACTGACGTAGCGTTACTGACGTAGCATTACTGACGTAGCATTACTGACGTAGCATTACTGATGTAGCATTACTGACGTAGAGTTACTGACGTAGCATTACTGACGTAGTATTACTGACGTAGCATTACTGACGTAGCATTACTGAAGTAGTATTACTGATGTAGCATTACTGACGTAGCATTACTGACGTAGCATTACTGATGTAGCATTACTAACGTAGTATTACTGACATAGCTGGCGCAGAATTGTCCCAGCGTCGTCTAGGTTTGGCCGGGGTATGCCGTCATTGAAAATAAGAATTTGTTCTTAACTTCTTAATAAGAATGTGTTCTTAACTGACTTGCCTAGTTAAATAAAGGTAAAAATAAATAAATTTACTGATGTAGCATTACTGTGATTTGTATGTATTATGGATTCCATTAGTTCCTGCCAAGGCAGCAGCTACTCTTCCTGGGGTTTATTATGGATCCCATTAGTTCCTGACAAGGCAGCAGGGCAGTGTTGAGTCATCCACATACATAGACACTCTGGCTTTACTCAAAGCCAGTGGTAATGTCATTACTAAAGATTTAGAAAGTAAGGGGCCTAGACAGCTGCCCTGGAGAATTCCTGATTCTACCTGGATTTTGTTGGAGAGACTTCCATTAAAGAAAACCCTCTGTGTTCTGTTAGACAGGTAACTCTTTATCCACAATATAGCAGGACGTGTAAAGCCATAGCTCTTACATTTTTCCCGCAACAAACTATGATCTACAATGTCAAAATCCGCACTGAAGTCTAACAAAACAGCCCCCACAATATTTTTCTCATTAATTTCTTTCAGCCAATCATCAGCTATTTCATGGCAGGTGCTATAACATGTATAGCTGTATCTATAACATACATTTGTTACACTGATGGCAGGTGTTGGATGTGGGAGACAGTCTGGTGATGCCTGGTATCGTGGACTGTCACGTCCATGTGAATGAACCGGGTCGCACCACCTGGGAGGGATTCTGGACCGCCACGAGGGCCGCTGCTGCAGGAGGGGTCACTACCATAGTGGACATGCCCCTGTAAGTCACTACCATAGTAAACATGCCCCTGTAAGTCACTACCATAGTAAACATGCCCCTGTAAGTCACTATCATAGTGGACATGCCCCTGTAAGTCACTACCATAGTGGACATGCCCCTGTAAGTCACTATCATAGTGGACAGGCCCCTGTAAGTCACTACCATAGTAAACATGCCCCTGTAAGTCACTACCATAGTGGACATGCCCATGTAAGTCACTACCATAGTGGACATGCCCCTGTAAGTCACTACCATAGTGGACATGCCCCTGTAAGTCACTACCATAGTGGACATGCCCCTGTAAGTCACTACCATAGTGGACATGCCCCTGTAAGTCACTACCATAGTGGACATGTCCCTGTAAGTCATTACCATAGTAGACATGTCCCTGTAAATCACTACAAATTTTAATTTTCTCATGACACAAGGCGAGACCCAGATGCAGACACAGGAGGCAGATGGTTTGGAGTCTTACAATGTTTATTAATCCAAAAGGAGTAGGCAAGAGAATGGTCGTGGACAGGCAAAAAGGTCAAAACTAGATCAGAGTCCAGGAGGTACAGAATGGCAGAAAGGCTTGTGGTCAAGGCAGGCGGGTACAGAGTCCAGAACAGGCAAGGGTCAAAACCGGGAGGACTAGAAAAAGGAGAATGGCAAAAGCAGGAGTACGGGAAAAAACGCTGGTTGACTTGGAACATACCAGACGAACTGACACAGAGAGACAGGAAACACAGGGATAAATACACTGGGGATAATCAGCGACACCTGGAGGAGGTGGAGACAATCACAGGTGAAACAGATCAGCGCGTGCCAAGTTTAGTTGATTAATTCTACCATTTTAAAAACAAGCACACATAAACCTGATGAATACATACATGTACACGAGTAGAATCACGGAGGATAAAGTCTGGGATTTATTTCCATTGTGGTCCTCTTACCAAGAACATGGAACAGCCAGTCACAATTAGCTCCCTACCCATTCCTAACCCTTCAATGTTTGCAGATCTGTAAGGTTGAAGCTTTTCTGGTTATGCCTATCCAGCCCCTTCAGTTTTGCAGACATGGAGGAGTTAGGGCCAAATGGGTAGGGCTAAGGAGTGATAGAGGCTGACTGAGTCCCTTTTCCCATAGAACCATTACCCATTGTCCAGATTCAGGCATAAGGTCAGAGGTTAGGAGTTTGAGATAGTGGAAGGGTAAACTACAGATTGAACCATTACCCATTGTCCAGATTCTGGCGTAAGGTCAGAGGTTAGGCTACTCCTGTACTCAACGAACACATTCAGATCTGGCTAAACTGAGGATCACTAAGGATATCTAAAAGTATTGAAAAGCGATTTGATTTAAAATGTGCAAATTGAACTGTATATGTCTCCATAGCAACAGCATCCCGCCAACCACCACCCTGGATAACTTCCATGAGAAGATGGCAGCAGCGTCAGGAAAGTGTTTTGTAGACACTGCCTTCTGGGGAGGGGTCATCCCTGGCAACCAGGTACAGTACTAGTTGTGGGAAAAAGTCAAAAAAGCCTTGCACAAGTCTTGGCTCAAGTAGAGGAGAAGAGGAAAGGATGGATTTTTTGAGGGACAATTAAGAATATGACCAATCACTCGGGTGAACCTAAACCAAAGCCCTGTGGTGATGGTGTGGCTTTGGTTTCTACCCGTAGTGGTTTCTATGAAACTATCTGATACAAATGACTCTGTCTCTGCAGCTGGAGCTGCTTCCTATGATCCAGGCTGGGGTGGCTGGTTTTAAATGTTTCCTGATCCACAGTGGAGTTGAGGAGTTCCCTCATGTGACTGACGGGGATCTGCACATCGCCATGAAACAGCTACAGGGCACAGGGAGCGTTCTCCTGGTAACTGACAGATAGCTGAAGAATAAAATGCACTCATACACTTTCCATTTGAATGTCTTTTAAGCAGCAGAGGTTAGAGCAAACTAACAAAGGCTGTCGCCGAAACACGTCCGTTTGACATCTGACTTCTGACTTAAAGGGACATGTCTACTATGGTAATGACTTACAGGGACATGTCTACTATGGTAGTGACTTACAGGGACATGTTTACTATGATAGTGACTTACAGGGACATGTCTACTATGATATCGACTTACAGGGACATGTCCACTATGATAGTGACTTACAGGGACATGTCCACTATGATAGTGACTTACAGGGACATGTCCACTATGATAGTGATTTACAGGGACATGTCCACAATGATAGTGACTTACAGGGGCATGTTTACTATGGTAGTGACTTACAGGGACATGTTTACTATGATAGTGACTTACAGGGACATGTCTACTATGGTTGTGACTTACAGGGACATGTCCACTATGATAGTGACTTACAGGGGCATGTTTACTATGATAGTGACTTACAGGGACATGTTTACTATGGTAGTGACTTACAGGGACATGTTTACTATGATAGTGACTTACAGGGACATATTTACTATGATAGTGACTTACAGGGACATGTCTACTATGGTTGTGACTTACAGGGACATGTCCACTATGATAGTGACTTACAGGGAAATGTCTACTATGGTAGTGACTTACAGGGACATGTTTACTATGATAGTGACTTACAGGGACATGTTTACTATGATAGTGACTTACAGGGACATGTCCACTATGATAGTGATTTACAGGGAAATGTCTACTATGATAGTGACTTACAGGGACATGTCTACTATGATAGTGACTTACAGGGACATGTCCACTATGGTAATGACTTACAGGGACATGTCCACTATGATAGTGACTTACAGGGACATGTCTACTATGGTAGTGACTTACAGGGACATGTCCACTATGATAGTGACTTACAGGGACATGTCCACTATGATAGTGACTTACAGGGGCATGTTTACTATGGTAGTGACTTACAGGGACATGTCCACTATGATAGTGACTTACAGGGGCATGTTTACTATGGTAGTGACTTACAGGGACATGTTTACTATGATAGTGACTTACAGGGACATGTTTACTATGATAGTGACTTACAGGGACATGTTTACTATGATAGTGACTTACAGGGACATGTTTACTATGGTAGTGACTTACAGGGACATGTCTACTATGGTAGTGACTTACAGGGACATGTCCACTATGATAGTGACTTACAGGGACATGTCCACTATGATAGTGACTTACAGGGACATGTCCACTATGATAGTGACTTACAGGGACATGTCCACTATGATAGTGACTTACAGGGGCATGTTTACTATGGTAGTGACTTACAGGGACATGTTTACTATGATAGTGACTTACAGGGACATGTCCACTATGATAGTGACTTACAGGGACATGTCCACTATGATAGTGACTTACAGGGACATGTTTACTATGATAGTGACTTACATTGACATGTTTACTATGGTAATGACTTACAGGGGCATGTCCTCTATGATAGTGACTTGCAGGGAAATGTCTACTATGATAGTGACTTACAGGGACATGTCTACTGTGATAGTGACTTACATTGACATGTCCACTATGATAGTGACTTACAGGGACATGTCCACTATGATAGTGACTTACAGGGACATGTTTACTATGATAGTGACTTACAGGGGCATGTTTACTATGATAGTGACTTACATTGACATGTCCACTATGATAGTGACTTACAGGGACATGTCCACTATGATAGTGACTTACAGGGACATGTCCACTATGATAGTGACTTACAGGGACATGTCTACTGTGGTAGTGACTTACAGGGACATGTTTACTATGATAGTGACTTACAGGGACATGTCTACTATGATAGTGACTTACAGGGACATGTCTACTATGGTAGTGACTTACAGGGACATGTCTACTATGGTAGTGACTTACAGGGACATGTCTACTGTGGTAGTGACTTACAGGGACATGTTTACTATGATAGTGACTTACATTGACATGTCCACTATGATAGTGACTTACAGGGACATGTCCACTATGATAGTGACTTACAGGGACATGTCCACTATGATAGTGACTTACAGGGACATGTCTACTGTGGTAGTGACTTACAGGGACATGTTTACTATGATAGTGACTTACAGGGACATGTCTACTATGATAGTGACTTACAGGGACATGTCTACTATGGTAGTGACTTACAGGGACATGTCTACTATGGTAGTGACTTACAAGGACATGTCTACTGTGGTAGTGACTTACAGGGACATGTTTACTATGATAGTGACTTACAGGGACATGTCTACTATGATAGTGACTTACAGGGAAATGTCTACTATGATAGTGACTTACAGGGACATGTCCACTATGATAGTGACTTACAGGGACATGTCCACTATGGTAGTGACTTACAGGGACATGTCTACTATGATAGTGACTTACATTGAAATGTCTACTATGGTAATGACATTTCAGTGAGTGCTGTTTTTTCCTTTTTTCCAGTATAGACCTTTTGAACACGGTTCCTAAATACGTTTTTTATTCATGATAAACTTTTGATTGAGCACGCCAATTCCTCGTTGTAGAATTCACAGCTTCCTCACAAACACACTCACTGCACTGGAAATTAGTTTTGTTTCTTGTTGTAATTCTATGTGACTTGTGTCTACTCTATAATACACAACTTGTAAGCTATGGCGGGGAAAACATCCTCTTGAAGGAGATTAAAGGGAATGAATTAATCAATGTTTTATACTACTACTACTACTAACACTACTACTACTGCTACTGCTACCACTACTAAAACTACTACTACTGCTACTAATCTCTTGAAGGATATTAAAGGGAATTTATTAATCAAAGTTATACACCTTGTAACTAAGGGGTTAACAAATACCAAACTTGACTTCTCCTTTCTCTGTAGTTTCATGCTGAGAGGGATGTCCCCCTGTCATCAGGAAAAGAAGAGAGCGATGTCCCCCTGTCATCAGGAAAAGAAGAGAGCGATGTCCCCCTGTCATCAGAGGAAACAGGTATCATTTTAACGTCGATGGCAAAAAGTCATCAGAAACATGAAGCAGTATTTTGCTACTGGTGTGTCAGAGTAATTTAACAGTATCTATAAGAATCACCCTCCTACTTCCATCCCAATCCCTGCTTTCCATAGACCCGAAAGAGTACTCCACCTTCCTCAAGTCCAGACCAGATGTTATGGAGCTGGAGGCCATTCGAACTGTCACTGAGCTCTGCCTGCAATACCAGTAAGAACTACTACTACTACTACTACTGCTACTACGACTAATACTACTGCTACTACTACTAATACTACTACTACTACTACTACTACTACAAGGAACACTTATGTGAGAATGCTATTCATTGGCTACAGCTCAGCGTTCAACACCATAGTACCCTCAAAGCACATCACTAAGCTAAGGACCCTGGGACTAAACACCTCCCACTGCAACTGGATTCTGGACTTCCTGACAGGCCGCCCCCAGGTGGTGAGGGTAGGTAGCAACACATCTGCCACGCTGATCCTCAACACTGGAGCTCCCCAGGGGTGCGTGCTCGGTCCCCTCCTGTACTCCCTGTTCACCCACAACTGCATGGCCAGACACGACTCCAACACCATCATTAAGTTTGCAGACGACACAACAGTGGTAGGCCTGATCACCGACAACGACGAGACAGCCTATAGGGAGGAGGTCAGAGACCTGACCGTGTGGTGCAAGGACAACAACCTCTCCCTCAACGTAACCAAGACTAAGGAGATGATTGTGGACTACAGGAAAAGGAGGACCGAGCACGCCCCCATTCTCATCAACGGGGCTGCAGTGGAGCAGGTTGAGAGCTTCAAGTTCCTTGGTGTCCACATCAACAACAAGCTAGAATGGTCCAAACACACCAAGACAGTCGCGAAGAGGGCACGACAAAGCCTATTCCACCTCAGGAGACTAAAAAGATTTGGCATGGGTCCTGAGATCCTCAAAAGGTTCTACAGCTGCAACATCGAGGGCATCCTGACTGGTTGCATCACTGCCTGGTACGGCAATTGCTCCGCCTCTGACCGCAAGGCACTAGAGGGTAGTGCGTACGGCCTGGTACATCACTGGGGCTAAGCTGCATGCCATCCAGGACCTCTACAACAGGCGGTGTCAGAGGAAGGCCCTAAAAATTGTCGAAGACCCCAGCCACCCCAGTCATAGACTGTTCTCTCTACTACCGCATGGCAAGCGGTACCGGAATGCCAAGTCTAGGACAAAAAGGCTTCTCAACAGTTTTTACCCCCAAGCCATAAGACTCCTGAACAGGTAATCAAATGACTATCTGGACTTTTTGCATTGTGCCCCCCGCTGCTGCTACTTTCTGTTCATCATATATGCATAGTCACTTTAACTATACATTCATGTACATACTACCTCAATTGGACCGACCAACCAGTGCTCCCGCACATTGGCTACCTGGGCTATCTATCTGCATTGTGTCCCACCACCCGCCAACCCCTTTTTAACGCTACTGCTACTCTCTGTTCATCATATATGCATAGTCACTTTAACCATAACTACATGTACATATGCTACCTCAATTAGCCTGACTAACTGGTGTCTGTATATAGCCTCGCTATTTTTATAGCCTCTCTACTTTTATAGCCTCGCTACTGTATATAGCCTCAAAACTGTATATAGCCTCTCTGCTGTATATAGCCTCGCTACTGTATATAGCCTCTCTACTGTATATAGCCTAGCTACTGTATATAGCCTCTCTACTGTATATAGCCTCTCTACTGTATATAGCCTCGCTACTGTATATAGCCTCTCTACTTTTATAGCCTCGCTACTGTATATAGCCTCTCTACTGTATATAGCCTCTCTACTGTATATAGCCTCCCTACTGTATATAGCCTCTCTACTTTTATAGCCTCGCTACTGTATATAGCCTCTCTAGTGTATATAGCCTCCCTACTGTATATAGCCTCCCTACTGTATATAGCCTCACTACTGTACAGTGGAGGTTCTAGACCCTTTCAACTGGGGGGGCCAAGCTGGGGCCAGTTGTACTGTTAGAGGGGCCAGTTACATTAGACGTTATTGTTGTCATATCGTTTTCTTCACTTCATTGCAGGCATTAGTAGGCAAAAGACCATGTCCCCTCTAGTAAATGTGTGGGTTTAATTAGTGTTCCGCGTTGCCACTGTCTAATAACGGATGTAAAAAAAGAACGATAGCAAAAATTAGTTATGCAAAAATTATTTGATACTCCACATTTAGGGGGGCCACAAGGGGGTCCACAATTGTTGTCACAGGGGCACTGGCCCCCTGGCCCCCAGAACCGCCAGTGCTACTGTATATAGCCTTGCTACTGTATATAGCCTCTCTACTGTATATAGCCTCTCTACTGTATATAGCCTCTCTACTGTATGTAGCCACTACTGTATATAGCCTCTACTGTATA
>CM059790.1:45565792-45750792 GCA_030435695.1 Brachymystax lenok tsinlingensis | reverse complement strand
GCAAATCTGGTGCAGTCCATGAGGAGGAGATGCACTGCAGTACCTAATGCTGACTGTTATTTTTGATTTTGACCATTCCTTTGTTCAGAGACACATTATTCCATTTCTGTTTGTCACATGTCTGTGGAACTTGTTCAGTTTATGTCTCAGTTGTTGAATCTTTTTTTGTTCATACAAATATTTCAGTTTGCTGAAAATAAACACAGTTGACAGTGAGAGGATGTTTATTTTTTTGCTGAGTTTACTTCTACTGCTAATACTACTATTACTACTGCTACTACTACTGCTGTTGCTACTACTACTGCTACTGCTACTACTGTTACTACTACCACTACTGCTGCTACTACTAATACCTATGCCACTACTACTACTGCTGCTGCTACTTCTACTACTACTACTACTTCTACTACTACTTCTACTACTTCTACTACTACTACTATGGCTACAACTGCAACAACAACTACTACTGCTACTACTGCTGCTACTACTAATACCTATACTACTACTAGTACTACTACTACTACTTATACTACTACTACTACTACTACCACCATGGCCACCGCTACCACCACCGCTGTTGCCACCACCACCACCGCTACCACCACCGCCACCGCCACCACCGCCACCACCACCACCACCGCCGCTACCACCAACACCCGCGCCACCACCACCACCGCCGCCGCCACTCACCACCACCACCACCATGGCCACCACCGAAACAACAACCACCACCGTTACCACCGCTGCTACCACTAACACCCATGCCACCACCACCACCACCACCACCACCATGGCCACCACCACCACCACTCTACCACTTCACCACTACCACCATGGCCACAACCGCAACAACAACCACCACCGCTACCACCGCTGCCACCACTAACACCCATACCACCACCAGCACCACCACCACCACTTCATACCACCACCACCACCACCACCACCATGGCCACCGCTACCACCACCGCTGCCACCACCACCACCGCCACCACCACCGCCACCGCCACCACCGCTACCACCACCACCACCGCTGCCACCACCAACACCCATGCCACCACCACCGCTGCCGCCACTTCACCACTACCACTACACCATGGCCACCACCGAAACAACAACCACCACTGTTACCACTGCTGCCACCACCAACACCCATGCCACTACCACCACTACCACCACCACCATGGCCACTACTACCACCACCACTACTACTACCACCACTACCACCACTACTACCACCACCATCTCTGCTGCCACCACCACCAGTGCTGCTACTACTACTACTACTACTACTGCTACTACTACTACTGCTACTACTGCTGCTGCTACTACTACTACTACTACTACTACTACTACTACTACTACTACTACTGCTGCTACTACTACTACTACTACTATTATTATCTCTGCTGCTATTGTCACCGAGCTCTGCCTGCAGTACCAGGAGGAACATGCCCACCATAGTGATGGAAGCTGTGTTATGTACTGTGCTGCTGTTTGAGTTCATATCTAGTCGTTAGAGATCAGCAACGAGGGTTTAGAGATGCCCCTCTGAGTATCTCTTTTAGGTTTTTCAACATTCTATTTATTGACAATTTGTATATAAAACAAAAGCAGTAACATGTCAAATGTACAGATGTTTTAACTCTAACTCTCTAAGGTGCATTGCCACATTGTGCGTCTGTCCTTTGCCCAGCCCTGGGCTCTGATGTGGACTGTGTATGTCTCTCTCAAGGGTGCATTGCCACATAGTGCACCTGTCCTCTGCCCAGCCCCTGGCCCTGATTCAGGCAGCAAAGCAGGCAGGAGCCCCTCTGACGGTGGAGACCACCCATCACTACCTCAGCCTGTCTGCTGAACACATCCCTGCTGGGGCCACACAGTTCAAATGCTGTCCTCCCATCAGAGGGGTAGCTAACCAGGTACACCTCTCATCAGAGGGATATCTAACCAGGTATACCTCTCATCAGAGAGATATCTAACCAGGTACACCTCCCATCAGAGAGATATCTAACCAGGTATACCTCTCATCAGAGGGATATCTAACCAGGTACACCTTCCATCAGAGGGATATCTAACCAGGTACACCTCTCATCAGAGGGATATCTAACCAGGTACACCTCTCATTAAAGGGATATCTAAACAGGTGGGTAGACATTATGAAGAGAGATATCTAACCAGGTCGGTAGACATTATGAAGGGAGATCAGGAGGAGATCAGAATTAGTAGAATAGGAGACAGGCATTTCAAACACACCGGCCCATTTATTCCCTCAAGGCCCCCAAAAACCCAAATTCTTATTATGCGCACAACCCATATCTAGACAGGCCCATTTGGCAAAAAATAGACCAGCCCACTTGGCATTTGTCAAAATTGCCTTATGGCCAGTCCGCCCCTGAAAGAAGATGATGAGCAATACTGGAGATAGTTCATCCCCTAATCAGAGCACTGATCCACACACAATAAATCACACTTGATTACAATTGTATTTAACAAAGTAACCACACACTTTCCAGAAATATATATATATATACACAGTACCAGTCAAAATTAAATTAAAGGGTTTTTCTTTATTTGTACTATTTTATACATTGTAGAATAATAGTTGAACACATCAAAACTATGAAGTAACACATATGGAATAATGTAGTAACCAAAAAAGTATATATTTTATATTGTATATTCTTCAAAGTAGCCACCCTTTGCCTTGATGACATTTTTTAAACTCTTGGCATTCTCTCAACAAGCTTCATGAGGAATGCTTTTCCAACAGTCTTGAGGGAGTTCCCACATATGCTGAGCACTTGTTGGCTGATTTTCCTTCACTACAACTCATCCCAAACCATCTCAATTGAGTTGAGGTCGGGTGATTATGGAAGCCAGGTCATCTGATGCAGCTCTCCATCACTCTCCTTGGTCAAATAGACCTTACACAGCCTGGAGGTGTGTTCTGGGTCATTGTCCTGTTGAAAACCAGATGAAAGCGCAAACCAGATGGGATGGTGTATCGCTGCAGAATGCTGTGGTAGCCATGCTGGTTAAGTGTGCCTTGAATTCTAAGTAAACCACTGACAGTGTCACTAGCAAAGGACCCCCACACCATCACACCTCTTCCTCCATGCTTCACGGTGGGAACCACACATGCGGAGATCATCCCTTCACATACTCTGCGTCTCACAAAAGACAAGGTGGTTGGAACCAAAAATCTCACATTTAGATTCATCAGACCAAAGGACATACTTCCACCGCTCTAACGTCCATTGCTCGTGTTTCTTGGCCCAAGCAAGTCTTTTTTTTCACCTTTATTTAACCAGGTAGGCTAGTTGAGAACAAGTTCTCATTTACAACTGCGACCTGGCCAAGATAAAGCAAAGCAGTTCAACACAAACAACAACACAGTTACACATGGAGTAAACAAGCGTACAGTCAATACCACAACAGAAAAAAAGAAAGTCTATATACAGTGTGTGAAAATTGCATGAGGAGGTAAATAATTACAATTTGGCAAATTAACACTGGAGTGATAGATGAGCAGATGATGATGTGCAAGTAGAAGTACTGGTGTGCAAAAGAGCAGAAAAGTAAATTAAAACAATATGGGGATGAGGTAGGTAGATTGGGTGGGCTATTTACAGATGGGCTATGTACAGCTGCAGCGATCAGTTAGCTGCTCAGATAGCTGATGTTTAAAGTTAGTGAGGGAGACATAAGTCTCCAGCTTCAGCGATTTTTGCAATTAGTTCCAGTCACTGGCAGCAGAGAACTGGAAGGAAAGGCGGCCAAAGGAAGTGTTGGCTTTGGGGATGACCAGTGAGATATACCTGCTGGAGCGCGTGCTACGGGTGGGTGTTGTTATCGTGACCAGTGAGCTGAGATATGCCGGAGCTTTACCTAGCATAGACTCTAGTCGGCTGGCGAGGGCCAGCCGACTAGAGCATACAGGTCGCAGTGGTGGGTGGTATAAGGGGCTTTGGTAACAAAACAGATGGCACTGTGATAGACTGCATCCAGTTTGCTGAGTAGAGTATTGGAAGCTATTTTGTGGCTGACATCGCCGAAGTCGAGGATCGGTAGGACAGTCAGTTTTACTAGGATATGTTTGGCGGCGTGAGTGAAGGAAATAGGAAACCGATTCTAGATTTAATTTTGGATTGGAGATGTTTAATATGAGTCTGGAAGGAGAGTTTACAGTCTAGCCAGACACCTAGGTATTTGTAGTTGTCCACATGTTCTAAGTCGGAACCGTCCAGAGTAGTGATGCTAGTCGGGCGGGCGGGTGTGGGCAGCGGTTGAAAAGCATGCATTTGGTTTTACTAGCGTTTAAGAGCAGTTTGAGGCCACGGAAGGAGTGTTGTATGGCATTGAAGCTCGTTTGGAGGTTAGTTAACACAGTATCCAAAGAAGGGCCAGATGTATATAGAATGGTGTCGTCTGCGTAGAGGTGGATCAGGGAATCACCCGCAGCAAGAGCGACATCGTTGATATATACAGAGAAAAGAGTCGGCCCGACAATTGAACCTTGTGGTACCCCCAAGTCTCTTCTTCTTATTGGTGTCCTTTGGTAGTGGTTTCTTTGCAGCAATTTCGACCAAGAATGCCTGATTCACGCAGTCTCCTCTGAACAGTTGATGTTGAAATGTGTCTGTTACTTGAACTCTGTGAAGCATTTATTTGGGCTGCAATCTGAGTTGCAGTTAACTCTAATGAATTTATCCCCTGCAGCAGAGGTAACTCTGGGTCTTTCTTTCCTGTGTCGGTGCTCATGAAAGCCAGTTTCATCAGAGCGCTTGATGGTTTTTGCGACTGCACTTGAAGAAACTTTGGATTGACTGACCTTCATGACTTAAAACAATGATCGACTGTTGTTTCTCTTTGCTTATTTGAGCTGTTCTTGCCATGATATGGACTTGGTCTTTTACCAAATAGGGCTATCTTCTGTAAACCACCCCTACCTTGTCACAACACAACTGATTGGCTCAAACGCATTTAGAAGGAAAGAAATTCCACAAAGTAACTTTTAACAAGCACACCTGTTAAAACTTCTTAGGGATCGGTGGGACGCTAGCGGTCCACCTACGACAACATCCGGTGAAATGCAGAACGCCAAATTCAAATGACAAAAATAGTAATATTAAACATTTATGAAAATACGAGTGTTGTACACCATTCAAAAGCTTAGAATCTTGGTAATAGAACCACGTTGTACGATTTACAATAGGCTTCACGGCGAAAGCATAGCATTTGATTATCTGAGGACAGCGCCCCGCATACTTCCTGCATATAAATATATTTCAAACCAGCACAGGCATTACAAAATCAAATATAGCGATAAAATAAATCACTTACCTTTGAAGATCTTCCTCGGGTCCCAGGAACACAAAGAATGGTCGTTTTGTTCTATAAAGTCCCTCTTTATATCCCAAAAACTCAGTTTGGTTGGTGCGTTTTGTTCAGTAATCCACCCGTTCCACTCGTTCATACAGACCACGGAAACCTAAAAAAGTAACCTATAAACTTCGTCCAAACAAGTCAAACAACGTTTCTAATCAATCCTCGGGTACCCTAATATGTAAATAAAATATAATATTTCAGACGGACAATAGTCTGTTCAATAGAAAAGAAAAATAACAAAGAGCGCGCACACAGTCACGCGCGCAAAAGAGTAGTGTCAGTTCCAACAGCCACCTGTCAAAACTTCTATTTCTTGTTCGTTTTTCAAAAAACAAGCCTGAAACCATGTCTAAATACTGTTGACATCTAGTGGAAGCCATAGGAACTGGAATCTGGGAGCTAAATCCCTCCATAGTGATTAGCAAGTCAATGGAAAAACTGTGACATAAAAAAGAAAACATTTTCCGGATACATTTTCCTCTGGTTTTTGCCTGCCATATCAGTTCTGTAATACTCACAGACATTATTTTAACAGTTTTAGAAACTTCAGAGTGTTTTCTATCTTGACTGGTACTGTATATATAATTAATGTATAATTAATAAATGAAAACAAGAAACAGAGAAAGGGCAAATAAACAGAGAGACTGCATATATACAGACAGTAGAATACTAAAATATATATATACCACACCATCTCATTACATAACAGAAGTTAACACAGGGGCCAGTCACCCATCCACACCATCTCATTACATAGACCTGAATGTAGCCAGTCATCTAAAACATCCCATTACCTTCTACCCCTCCAGGAGCAGCTGTGGTCTGCCCTGAAGGCTGGTCAGATTGACATGGTCGTGTCAGATCACTCCCCCTGCACACCAGACCTGAAGAGATTGGACAGTGGGGATTTCACTCAGGCCTGGGGAGGGATCTCCTCCTTACAGTTCGGTAAGTGAGATCCACAAGAGATCCATAAGAGATCCATTAGAGATCCATTAGAGATCCAGTAGATTCAATCGAGATCCATTAGCGATCCATTAGAGATCCAGTAGATCCATTGGATATCCATTAGAGATCCATTAAAGATCCAGTAGATCCATTAGAGATCCATAAGAGATACATTAGAGATACATTAAAGATCCATTAAAGATCCAGTAGATCCATTAGAGATCCATAAGAGATCCATAAGAGATACATTAAAGATACAGTAGATCCATTCGAGATCCATTCGAGATCCAATGAATCCATTAGCGATCCATTAGAGATCCAATAGAGATCCATTAGAGACCCATCAGAGATCCATTTGAGATCCATTAAAGATCCATTAGAGATCCATTCGAGATCCATTCGAGATCCATTAGAGATCCATTAGAGATCCATTAGAGATCCATTAGCTATTAGCCATACCTTGCCAACTATAAATTGGATTTTCTGTGTGAATAGTCACACATAGAAGCTTAATGTTGAACCATAGAAATATAATAGATTCTAATAGATTCTATTTCTATGTGTCCATCAGAGGCACCAAACGAAAAGGTATCTATTGTGTTGTTCTGTATATGTAAAATGTATTTATATCTTTCATATACAATAAATGTATCATACATTAAACCATGACTTGTATGTTGGCAAAGCCCTTAAACTCTGCTCCTGATGACCCTACTAGTCCAGTCTCCTGCTACACGACAAAGTCGACAAGGAGATAAACATGGATACAGCACTAGTTTACAAGACAGTTGAATTATTTACCGGCCAGTCACAGTGAACAGAGAAGAGGTCTGATCAAAGACTCCTGGCTTTGTGTGGTGGTTAATTTCTTTACTATCAAATGAGGAGAGACAAATGTATCACACAAGTCAGAGTTATACTTAAACTAAATCTTTATTCACTCATTAATACGGAACCAGGTCAATACAACACACACACATCAACGTATTCGATTGAGTGCTCTACAATAGTGATGGCTGGTTGACGAATCACCCTCAGATGAGAGCCCCGAGACAAAGGTACAAAGTTATTTTATAGCCGAGATACACCACCTTCAGTCTACATGACAAACAACAGATGAATGGAATGGGTCACAAGGTTTAGATTTGTTTAGAAAGATACTTATAATTCACAGCAGACAGTATCTCATTGTGTAGAGACCATGGTCTGGCCCTGGGGTCATCTCTCCCTGGTACCTTATAGAACAGAAACATTACATCATGCTATGGAATGCGGCCTCGTTAGGCGTCTCACCCTATAGCATTGTAAATCTTCTGTCGGTATTAATCCCCCCCAGAGGCCCACTTTCAGTTCACAAAGACACAACAGAGTTCTGAGAACCCTCTATTCTGTTGCATAAAACAACCATTTGATGCAATTACAGTATTATAACATCATCTTGTAATTTCTTTCACATTTGCTGTAATCTTGGACCCATTCAAACAATTAATATCACACATAGCAGGCTATAGTATGTATTCATCTCTCCCAGGCTATAGTATGTATTCATCTCTCCCAGGCTATAGTATGTATTCATCTCTCCCTCTCCCAGGCTATATTATGTATTCATCTCTCCCTCTACCAGGCTATAATATGTATTCATCTCTCCCAGGCTATAGTATGTATTCATCTCTCCCAAGCTATAGTATGTATTCATCTCTCCCTCTCCCAGGCTATAGTATGTATTCATCTCTCCCTCTACCAGGCTATATTATGTATTCATCTGTCCCTCTCCCAGGCTATAGTATGTATTCATCTCTCCCAGGCTATAGTGTGTATTCGTCTCTTCTTTGTTCAACCAGAACCTTGCTTTGGTTGAACTATGAATTGACCAGATGGCCTGACATTGCCCTTCAGCATGTTTTCTGCCTGTTTTGTTCAATAGCATATTTCTATTAGTATTTATTATGGATCCCCATTACCTGTTGCCAAAGCAGCAGCTACTCTTCCTGGGGTATAGCTAAATTAAGGCAGTTATACAATGTAAAAAAACATGACAATACATTCACAAGTTTCACAACACACTGTGTGCCCTCAGGCCTCTACTCCACCACATATCCACAATACAAAATCCATGTGTACGTATGTACAGTGCACACTCTGACAGAGGGACCAGTCACTCAAAATGTCCTCTATCTCGCTGTATCATCCTGTTTGTTTCAAAGAGACTGAATAGAGTCCCTGCCTCACTTTCTTTCTGTCTCTCTCTGCCTCTCTCTTTCTATCTCTCTCTGTTTCTCTCATTTTCGCTCTGTCTCTCTCTCTCTTTATCTCTCTCTGTCTCTATCTCTGTCTCTCCCTCTCTGTCTCTCGCTATCGCTCTCTCTCTCTGTCTCTATCTCTCTCTGTATCTATCTGTCTCTGTCTCTCTCTCTCTCTGTATCTCTCTCTGTCTGTCTCTCTCTGTATATATCTGTCTCTGTCTCTCTGTCACTGTCTGTCTGTCTGTCTCTCTCTGTCTCTATCTATCTCTCTCTGTGTCTCTGTGTCTCTCTCCCTCTGTCTCTGTCTCTATCTCTATCTGTCTCTCTCTGTCTCTCTATTGTCTCTCTTTGTCTCTCTCTGTTTCTCTCTGTCGTTATCTGTCTGTCTCTCTCTATGTCTGTCTCTCATTGTCTCAGGTCTGTCTCTGTTCTGGACGTCAGCCAGTAAGAAGGGTTTCACTCTGCCAGACGTGGTGAGGCTCCTCTGCCAGCGCACTGCGCAACTCTGTCGCCTTGACAACCAGAAGGGGAGCCTTGTTCCCGGTCACGATGCAGACCTGGTCATATGGGACCCAGAGAAAGAGTTTGAGGCTAGTATTATAGTAGAGGGAATTCACTAAGACAAAGAGCACACAGTCTTTCATTTTATCATACTGTTCCTTTGTTGGTTATGTGCTCAACTATAACTTCATATTTTAATTGATGACCTTCCACAGGTGAAAAACGCAAGTATTCATCACAAAAATAAGGTGAGCAAACATTAAACCATGGGTACAATACCCTACACAATATTAAACTACGAAGGACAACATTAAACCATGGGTACAATACCCTACACAATATTAAACTATGAAGGACAACATTAAACCATGGGTACAATACCCTACACAATATTAAACTACGAAGGACAACATTAAACCATGGGTACAATACCCTACACAATATTAAACTACGAAGGACAACATTAAACCATGGGTACAGTACCCTACACAATATTAAACTACGAAGGACAACATTAAACCATGGGTACAATACTCCTACACAATATTAAACTACGAAGGACAACATTAAACCATGGGTACAATACCTACACAATATTAAACTACGAAGGACAACATTAAACCATGGGTACAATACCCTACACAATATTAAACTACGAAGGACAACATTAAACCATGGGTACAATACCCTACACAATATTAAACTACGAACGACAACATTAAACCATGGGTACAATACCCTACACAATATTAAACTACGAAGGACAACATTAAACCATGGGTACAATACCCTACACAATATTAAACTACGAAGGACAACATTAAACCATGGGTACAATACCCTACACAATATTAAACTACGAAGGACAACATTAAACCATGGGTACAATACCCTACACAATATTAAACTACGAAGGAAAACATTAAACCATGGGTACAATACCCTACACAATATTAAACTACGAAGGACAACATTAAACCATGGGTACAATACCCTACACAATATTAAACTACGAAGGACAACATTAAACCATGGGTACAATACCCTACACAATATTAAACTATGAAGGACAACATTAAACCATGGGTACAATACCCTACACAATATTAAACTACGAAGGACAACATTAAACCATGGGTACAATACCCTACACAATATTAAACTACGAAGGACAACATTAAACCATGGGTACAGTACCCTACACAATATTAAACTATGAAGGACAGTCCTGACTATACGTGTATAGAGCCTTCACAACCTGCTGAAGGCAATGATCCTGCGCCCCCACCTCCCCGCCCCTCCTGTCTCTCTCTCCAGCTAACTCCTTACCTGGGCCTGACGTTGCACGGGGAGGTGAGTGTCACCATCGTCCGAGGCAGAGTGGTGTACAAGCAGGGTTCCTTCTCTCCTACGCCCCTGGGGAAGCATCTCCTCATCCCCCAGGGGAAGACCCAGGTCTCCCTGTGATGGAGAGAAGGCCTGAGGGGACCGAGGCCTCACGGTGACTCCCTGGAAGACAGTGGCAAGACATGTTACCTGAGGGGGGGACTATCCTGGCATAAATAAAATACAATACAATTAAATAAATTTACACTGTTGTTGTACGATGTTTTAAAAAAACTAAGTCATCTCTTTCAAAAGAGATTGATGTTTACATTACATTACTCCCGCCACCTAAATTGAGTAGATTCCATAGTACAACAGTTAAGGAACTAGAGGAGAGTGTGTGTGTGTTAATCTCCTCTCCTGTGCCTGCCCACTGCCTCGCCTGTGTCACTGAGTAATCTCTGACCAAACAGACAGAAATCTAGGAAGCACCATGAATTAAAGACGATTTTTGGGGGGGCAGAATCTCATGATCACACAAACACACGTAATATTAGATTAGTATCGAGGTCATTATTTTTTTACCATTAGGTTTTTTTAGGACTGGAGTGGAAAAGTCTGTATCTGCTGAATATGGCCTACAGTACAGGATATAGTCGTATGACCTACTGAAGCAGTGACGGCCAATGGTTAACCCCACGTGTGGTGAATAAATTAAAGACCAAAAAAACATGTGACCTGTAAATAGTGTGTAGTAAATGTTCAATAGTACGTTTGTGTATTTTATGCATTCTGATAAATAAATAACAGTGTCTGGAGTCAACAACGGAAGACTGAACCCGAATCTGGCCTTACAGCAGACGATGAATGTGACAATATTCAACGTCTCCGGGAGAATTGCCATTTTCAACATCTCCTGTGAGGCCAGATTCTGGTTCACTGAACGACATGTTGAGTTGAGTTGAGTTTATTTTTCATTTTTACAGGGACAGTGCACATTAATCAACGTTTCAGTAAAAGTGCCGGTTTTAGCCAAACCCCGGATAATTTTCAACCGCAGTCCATGAGCAGGTTATTAAAAACAATTACAATATAGACAATCAGTGAGCAGTGAGCACCCACAGAGCAACATAGGACAAGCAAGACAGAGCATGCAGACAGAGCAACATAGGACAAGCAAGACAGAGCATGCAGACAGAGCAACATAGGACAAGCAAGACAGAGCATGCAGACAGAGCAACATAGCACAAAAAGCAACAAGACAAAATCCATGAAAGCAACAAAGTGTTTCCACACCTCACAAGCTACAGACAACAGACAACATGGAAAGTTGCAATACACAACTAGGGATTATGTTCACAAATCTGATTGGCCTTTAGCCATGTCTTCGTGTTTTTTGTGAAAGTGTGATAGGTGGTGCAGTTATGTGTGTCTGATGGCAGTGTATTCCAGACATGGGAAGCTCTCACAGAGAAAGCAGATTGACTAAATGTGCTTTTCCTTAAGGGAACTATACAGTCACCTCTCATGGCAGACCTTGTGGATCTGCTGCCATAGGTTTGGGTTTTCTGTTGAACAAAAGTACTGAGTGGAGGGGGAGGAGCCAGGCCATTTAGGATCTTGAACACAAGACATACATCGGTGTGTTGCACAAGATTTTCCCAACTCAGGAGTTCATGCTTTCTGAGGATGTAACAGTGACGATGGATATTGGGCACTATCAAGCACTTTGAGAGCCTGTTTGTAGACAGACTGAATGGGTTTTAATGTTGTACAGCAAGCTTGGGCCCAACTAGTCAAGCAGTAGGTTAAGTGGGGGAGTATCATAGATTTGAAGTACAGTTTTGCTAGCTCTGTAGTCAAACAATTTCGTATAAAATTAGCGAGGTTGAATTTGGTTATTTGAATTACATTTTTCACCTGCTTTTTAAAAGAGAGGTTGGAATCAAGTATGACGCCAAGGTACTTAAAATCAGATACCACCTGGAGCTTTTCCCCTGACACATAGACATCTGGCTCAGTAGCATCTGTTGTCCTCTTTGTGAAGAACATGCAGACAGTTTTTTTCACATTGAGATGCAAACATGAGTCACTGAGCCACTTTGTAACCTGGACCATTACAGTAGTGAGTTCTTGTGCAGCTTGTTGTTTGCTCTTTGCATGCACATATATCACTGTGTCATCTGCATACATTTGAACTTCAGACCCAGTACAGACAGAAGGCAGATCATTAATGTACAGGCTGAACTACAGACCCAGTACAGACAGAAGGCAGATCATTAATGTACAAGCTGAACAGGAGGGGCCCCAGTATTGACCCTTGGGGCATGCCCACATCATAGCTAAGAGTAGGCGACAGCTCATTGCTCACTCTGACACAGTGAGTTCTGCCTTCAAGGTATGATTTAATCCATCTCAAGGCATTGGGGGAAAAGTTGAACTTGGACAATTTTGTGATGAGAACCTGATGGTTAACAGTATCAAAAGCCTTCCTTAGGTCCAGAAACACAGCCCCAACAGCGCCCCCTTTGCCGTTTCTGTGGAGTGTTTCGCTCGGAAGTCAAACTGCACGGAGTGTAATGTGAAGGGGCTGTTGTTGAGGTGGGCAATCAGTTGTTCTGCTACACACTTTTCAACAACCTTCGACACCACAGGTAGTATACTAATGGGCCTGTAGTTACTCACGTCAGCAGGGTCACCGGATTTAAAGATGGTCGTTATTATGGCCGACTTCCATACCCTTGGAAACACCCCCTGACCAATAGATGTGTTGGTGACCTTAGTAATGGGGCCAATGAGTGACTCTTTGTAGTTTTTAAGAAAGGTAGAGTCCAGCCCAAACACGTCTTTGGCTTTAGAGTTCTTTAGTGAGCTAATGACCTTGTTCCCCTTTGACTCAGAAACCTCCCTTATGATGAAGACAGTTTGAGCGTCATTCAATATCTGTTATTCCTGCAGTGTCACTACAAAACCATACCTTGCTTGTCCACGTAAAGTGGTGCACCTTGTGGTGGTGAAATTACAAGATTATAATACTGTAATTGCATCAAATGGTGGGTTTTATGCAACAGAATAGAGGGTTCTTAGAACTCTATTGTGTCTGTGTGAACTGAGAGGAGCTTCTGAGATTTAACACTGACAGTAGATTTTCGATGCCTTAGGTGATGAACCTAAGGAGCCACATTCCATTCAATGGAATTACATCATCTTGTAATTTCACCGCCACAACCTCCCGTTGAAGCCACACAGTCAACGAGAGACAGACAGTTGTGCCTTGCAGAAAGAAGATGATGTGGTAGGCAGTGATTATTAGGACCAGGATTCTGTGGTAGGCAGTGATTATTAGGACCAAGATGATGTGGTAGGCAGTGATTATTAGGACCAAGATGATGTGATAGGCAGTGATTATTAGGACCAAGATGATGTGGTAGGCAGTGATTATTAGGACCAAGATGATGTGGTAGGCAATGATTATTAGGACCAAGATTCTGTGGTAGGCAGTGATTATTAGGACCAAGATGATGTGGTAGGCAGTGATTATTAGGACCAAGATGATGTGGGAGGCAGTGATTATTAGGACCAAGATGATGTGGTAGGCAGTGATTATTAGGACCAAGATGATGTGATAGGCAGTGATTATTAGGACCAAGATTCTGTGGTAGGCAGTGATTATTAGGACCAAGATGATGTGGGAGGCAGTGATTATTAGGACCAAGATGATGTGGTAGGCAGTGATTATTAGGACCAAGATGATGTGGTAGGCAGTGATTATTAGGACCAAGATTCTGTGGTAGGCAGTGATTATTAGGACCAAGATGATGTGGTAGGCAGTGATTATTAGGACTAAGATGATGTGGTAGGCAGTGATTATTAGGACCAGGATTCTGTGGTAGGCAGTGATTATTAGGACCAAGATGATGTGGTAGGCAGTGATTATTAGGACCAGGATTCTGTGGTAGGCAGTGATTATTAGGACCAAGATGATGTGGTAGGCAGTGATTATTAGGACCAAGATGATGTGATAGGCAGTGATTATTAGGACCAAGATGATGTGGGAGGCAGTGATTATTAGGACCAAGATGATGTGGTAGACAGTGATTATTAGGACCAAGATGATGTGGTAGGCAGTGATTATTAGGACCATGATGATGTGGTAGGCAGTGATTATTAAGACCAAGATGATGTGGTAGGCAGTGATTATTAGGACCAAGATGATGTGGTAGGCAGTGATTATTAGGACCAGCATTCTCATGCAATGACCAGGTCCATTTGGACCAGCACTGTAATCGGTAGAGACCATTGAGATATACAACTGGTAGTAACCAGTGGTGTAAAGTACTTAAGTAAAAATACTTCAAAGTACTACTTAAGTAGTTTTTTTTGTGGGGGTATCTGAACTTTATTTTGCTATTGATATTTTTGACAACTTTTACTTTTACTTCACTACATTCCTAAAGAAAATAATGTACATTTTACTCCATACATTTTCCCTGACACCCAAAAGTACATTTTGACAGGAAAATAGTCAAATTCACCAACTTATCAAGAGAACATTCCTGGTCATCCCTACTGCCTCTGATTTTGACCCCCTAAACACAAATGCTTAATATCTGATTGTTGGAGTCCGTCAATAAAACAACATGTAAAAATTGTGCCGTCTGGTTTGCATAGTATAAGGAATTTGAAATTATTAATACTTTTACTTTTAATACTTAAGTATATTTTAGCAATTCCATTTCCTTTTGATACTTAAGTATGTTTACTGAAGTAGTATTTTACTGAGTCACTTGAGTAATTTTCTATTAAGGTATCTTTACAAATACTCAAATATGACAATTGGGTACTTTTTCCACCACTGGTAGTAACGACATATACTAACACCAAAGGATACATCTTAAAATGTTCATACAACACTTTTGTTTGTCTAGTTGGAGATCACACCCCTATATGTGACCAAGCAATAAGAAATACTTAAGCAACTTGACAAATAGCCAACAGATTGGTTTACCAAGTATCTAAAATATCAAATCATATTGGTCAAATTCCAGCATGAGACATGCGGGTAAATTGTGCTTAAAAGTTTGCATTCATGCGCCTGTCTCCTATTTAGTCTATGGGTCGTCATCCATTATCAAAGTTTAAGCAAGATCTTTAAGCCAACCTTGAACATTTCTGGATACAAGTGACTGATGATGGGCTCGGCCCGGTCGCTAAGATCCGAGGAGGAACACTGGACGGTCCGGGTCCAGACTTGTCAATGCGGAGCCACGAACGGTTTATGGAGACATTTTGGTGGTGGGACTGAGACTGACGGACATGGCTCTAGCAGGATGGTCGGCGGGGTGGAGATGAGAAAAGACACTGAACTGCGACTCAATAACCTGCCTGACAGACGCACACCTCTCATCTGACCAACGATGCCTTTCAACACCTAAGGCCTACAGGGACCCTGCAGGTATATACAGATAGTACAGGGACCCTGCAGGTATATACAGATAGTACAGGGACCCTGCAGGTATATACAGATAGTACAGGGACCCTGCAGGTATATACAGATAGTACAGGGACCCTGCAGGTATATACAGATAGTACAGGGACCCTGCAGGTATATACAGATAGTACAGGGACACTGCAGGTATATACAGATAGTACAGGGACCCTACAGGTATATACAGATAGTACAGGGACCCTGCAGGTATATACAGACAGTACAAGGACCCTGCAGGTATAACAGATAGTACAGGGACCCTGCAGGTATATACAGACAGTACAGGGACCCTGCAGGTATAACAGATAGTACAGGAACCCTGCAGGTATATACAGATAGTACAGGGACCCTACAGGTATATACAGATAGTACAGGGACCCTGCAGGTATATACAGACAGTACAGGGACCCTGCAGGTATAACAGATAGTACAGGAACCCTGCAGGTATAACAGATAGTACAGCGACCCTGCAGGTATATACAGATAGTACAGGGACCCTACAGGTATATACAGATAGTACAGGGACCCTGCAGGTATATACAGATAGTACAGGGACCCTGCAGGTATATACAGTCCTGGTTTGTTGACAGGGATGATCATCAGTGTTACAGAGTGTTATTGGGTCCTTGTGTTTTCTTCAGGTATCAACATCCTGTACACTGGCTCACAGAAGGTCCTGAATGCCCCACCTGGGACCGGCCCTATCTCTTTCAGTGAAAGAGCATTGTATAAACACGTTTTTCTACTCAGTAACTTTAGAAGTGAATCATGAAAGGAAGACATATTGATTTAAATTTATTTTACAGCACAAAAATTACCTGTTATTTACTGAGCAATTACATATTAAAATGGTACTTACATGGTAATAATACCTTATAAATGGTAATTACACATCATAATACCTTATAAATGGTAATTACACGGTAATAATACCTTATAAAAGGTAACTACACAGTAATAATACATTTTAAAGACAAAAGCCTTAAGTGAACGGGGTACGGTAGTAGGTGCCAGGCACACCGGTTTGTGTCAAGAACTGCACCACTGCAGGGTTTTAAACGGTTATCAGTTTCCTGTGTGTATCAAGAATGGTCCACCACCCAGAGGACATCCAGCCAACTTGACTCAATTGTGGGAGGCATTGGAGTCAAGACGGGCCAGCATACCTGTGGAACGCTTTCGACACCTTGTAGAGTCCATGCCCTAACCATATAGCTCAGTGTTCAGTAGAACCATATAGCTCAGTGTTCAGTAGAACCATATAGCTCAGTGTTCAGTAGAGCCATACAGCTCAGTGTTCAGTAGAGCCATACAGCTCAGTGTTCAGTAGAACCATATAGCTCAGTGTTCAGTAGAGCCATATAGCTCAGTGTTCGGTAGAACCATATAGCTCAGTGTTCAGTAGAACCATATAGCTCAGTGTTTAGTAGAACCATTAAACTCAGTGTTCAGTAGAACCATATAGCTCAGTGTTCAGTAGAGCCATATAGCTCAGTGTTCAGTAGAGCCATATAGCTCAGTGTTCACTAGAACCATATAGCTCAGTGTTCAGTAGAGCCATATAGCTCAGTAACCATATAACTCAGTGTTCAGTAGAGCCATATAGCTCAGTGTTCAGTTGAACCATATAGCTCAGTGTTCAGTAGAACCATATAGCTCAGTGTTCAGTAGAACCATTTAGCTCAGTGTTCAGTAGAGCCATATAGCTCAGTAACCATATAGCTCAGTGTTCAGTAGAATCATACAGCTCAGTGTTCAGTAGAACCATATAGCTCAGTGTTCAGTAGAACCATACAGCTCAGTGTTCAGTAGAACCATATAGCTCAGTGTTCAGTAGAACCATATAGCTCAGTAACCATATAACTCAGTGTTCAGTATAACCATATAGCTCAGTGTTCAGTAGAACCATATAACTCAGTGTTCAGTTGAACCATATAACTCAGTGTTCAGTAGAACCATATAACTCAGTGTTCAGTAGAGCCATACAGCTCAGTGTTCAGTAGAGCCATACAGCTCAGTGTTCAGTAGAACCATATAGCTCAGTGTTCAGTAGAGCCATATAGCTCAGTGTTCAGTAGAATCATACAGCTCAGTGTTCAGTAGAACCATATAGCTCAGTGTTCAGTAGAACCACATAGATCAGTGTTCAGTAGAGCCATATAGCTCAGTAACCATATAACTCAGTGTTCAGTAGAACCATATAGGTCAGTGTTCAGTAGAGCCATATAGCTCAGTAACCATATAACTCAGTGTTCAGTAGAACCATATAGCTCAGTGTTCAGTAGAACCATATAGCTCAGTGTTCAGTAGAGCCATATAGCTCAGTAACCATATAACTCAGTGTTCAGTAGAACCATATAACTCAGTGTTCAGTAGAACCATATAGCTCAGTGTTCAGTAGAACCATATAGCTCAGTGTTCAGTAGAGCCATATAGCTCAGTAACCATATAACTCAGTGTTCAGTAGAACCATATAGCTCAGTGTTCAGTAGAACCATATAGCTCAGTGTTCAGTAGAGCCATATAGCTCAGTAACCATATAACTCAGTGTTCAGTAGAACCATATAACTCAGTGTTCAGTAGAACCATATAGCTCAGTGTTCAGTAGAGCCATATAGCTCAGTAACCATATAACTCAGTGTTCAGTAGAACCATATAGCTCAGTGTTCAGTAGAACCATATAACTCAGTGTTCAGTAGAACCATATAGCTCAGTGTTCAGTAGAACCATATAGCTCAGTGTTCAGTAGAGCCATATAGCTCAGTAACCATATAACTCAGTGTTCAGTAGAACCATATAGCTCAGTGTTCAGTAGAACCATATAACTCAGTGTTCAGTAGAACCATATAGCTCAGTGTTCAGTAGAACCATATAGCTCAGTGTTCAGTAGAACCATATAGCTCAGTGTTCAGTAGAACCATATAACTCAATGTTCAGTAGAACCATATAACTCAGTGTTCAGTAGAACCATATAGCTGAGTGTTCAGTAGAACCATAAAGCTCAATAACCACAGAGCTCAGTGTTCAGTATTATTACAGGCCTATTGGTATCATTAAGGACAGTTACCTGTACAGGTCTATTGGTATCATTAAGGACAGTTACCTGTATAGGCCTATTGGCATCATTAAGGACAGTTACTTGTACAGGCCTATTGGTATCATTAAGGACAGTTACCTGTACAGGCCTATTGGTATCATTAAGAACAGTTACCTGTATAGGCCTATTGGCATCATTAAGGACAGTTACCTGTACAGGCCTATTGGTATCATTAAGGACAGTTACCTGTACAGGCCTATTGGTATCATTAAGGACAGTTACCTGTACAGGCCTATTGGTATCATTAATGACAGTTACCTGTATAGGCCTATTGGCATCATTAAGGACAGTTACCTGTACAGGCCTATTGGTATCATTAAGGACAGTTACCTGTACAGGCCTATCGGTATCATTAAGGACAGTTACCTGTATAGGCCTATCGGTATCATTAAGGACAGTTATCTGTACAGGCCTATTGGTATCATTAAGGACAGTTACCTGTACAGGCCTATTGGTATCATTAAGGACAGTTACCTGTACAGGCCTATTGGTATCATTAAGAACAGTTACCTGTACAGGCCTATTGGTATCATTATGGCATGTCAAAATTATTCCTCTTAGGAGAGTCCAGACAATCAATAAAATCCTATGTGCAACCGGCTCACTGACCTGTCGTGTGACTCTTTCCCCAGGTTCTGCGTGTTGGACTGAGGGGGTGTCAGAGCAACAAAACCAGTGTTGACATGGTGCTGGAGGCCTTGACAGATACTCTTAGACACTGTCATAAGAGCAAAGTATAGACATGGCTCAAACACTACCATAAGAGCAAGGCCAAAGTCTGTATCAACATTGTAAACCATCTCTGACAAGGTTTAACAGGCTAAAACATGTACTGTCATAAGAGTATAACTGTCACATGTACTGTCATAAGAGTATAACACGGATGTCTCGAAGTCCGTTTAAGTTGCCTTTAATATCAGGGAAGATATATTTATATATTATACATGTTGAATCTGACAAGAAACACAGTACGGCTTATTTGTTACCTCTGACTCAAGTGTGAACTTCTAATAAAATACACATGTGATTGTGGCGTTTTCTTTCATTTCGTAAAATATATGCAATGTTCTTAATGGCTGTTTGAAGGGAAAAAAGGTGTCTCTTCTCCCAAAGCTGTGATACTATTCTGTCAACAGTAGAAGGCTGGTTCTACTTGACCAAAAAAGTGTTTCTAGGATTTTATTTTGATGGGAGTGGTTAGTGCACATTGAATGACCTGTGTGGTGGACGGAGAAAATAAATTAACTTCATCCACGCCACCTGTTCTTTGATGAAGAGTCTTTCCCTTCTTCATTAGAAGTTAGGATTCATGAGATACCCTGTAAGAGCTTCTGTGCAACAAGCCCCTTCAGTGTCATCAATGTCAAATATTTGGTTGTGTGTCAAGTATGTGCAGAAGGGAAGAATATCGTATTCCAGATGAAGGGAAATGCTGCAACTGTGGAGGTGACCGTGCACCTTAATTCTTGGTAGTGCCCTGTTAGGGTGAAGGAGAATGAGGTGGCAAGGGTAAGGAGTGTCCAGCGAGTCTCCTATCTGGAGGCGGTGAGAAAATTGGAAGGAACGGGTGTCGGGGGAAGAAGCAATGGTATTGGAGCAACCACGACCAGGGAATGTTTCTCATCAACTGAGGCATAGTGAAATACTACATGTTAAAAAGGTGGACACATTGTATTGTTTATTGCAATAGTTATAAACTGGACAGCACAATCGGAGAAGAAGTCTAAGAAAATTGGAATCATTATGAATGCACCCTGAACGTGTTCAGGGTCTTCGTGATTTCACAGCCGAGGAGGTGAAAGAAATTAAATGTGCAAGAAATGAAATCCTGTCGGTGAATGTAGCCCCATCACAGGCCAACAAGGGATGTATTTTGGAGCAGACTGTGATTGAAAAGGTGTGATGGGTTTTCTTAGTTGACGTGTTTTATGTTGTATGATGTTGTTTTCACCCTTTCCCGAAATGTTGTTGTTATTCCATACCCCATCCAGACGGTGGTGGTAGGCGCCATTAACCTCATATAATATGTATTTTGAAGAGCAGGAAACCAGCAGTCGAGCGATAGTTACCGGAGTGTAACTCCAGTTCTATGAGTGGAGCGGAGCCCCATATTGGGGAGCTCTGCTCCTAGTGGTTTACGCCGCTGCCTAGGCAGCGAATAGCCTGAGAGAAAATTATGCACACACCTGCAGCCAATAGGAGTACAGGTGTCCCTATGTAAGGGGACGCTTCCCCTCAATCAGCCTCCCGAAAAATTATCTTCAGCGAGACTGGGGGTCGGCAGGGCCTTAAGCCCTATGGGGCTCCGCTGCACTCATAGAACTGGAGTTACAACTCCGGTAACTATCGTTCTACATCGTGGAGCTCCGCCCCATAGGGGGATCTCTGCTCCTAGTGGTTTAAGGAGGAGCGAAACGCTCCCAAATGTACTCCCTGCCGAGCCAAAACCCTTTCCATTTAAGAATAGGCTTAATCTGAACAGACTATGTTACAATGTACTGTGTCATTGATCCAATCCACTCACTCAGTCTAAAGGCAAAGCCGATGACTAGTGGGCAGATAACAGAATCTGAGTCATACTAACTGCACCACAGCTAGATGACCTCAACTCTATTGATATTCAGATTGGTCTAAATGCACTGTAATATCAATTACAGAACTATATCCCTAATCCATCCGCCCAACACAGTCATAGACTTGTGGGCAGGATTAAACACATGACCCTACTGGCCACCCAGCCAGGAGTCATGTCCTACAATTCTTCGAATTAAGGAAAACACGGACCTGATGGAAACCCTGTCCATGAATCCTGTGTTTTCCCGCCTTAATTCTAGCCCTCACGTCAGCAACGCTGAGTAAAGGCTGAACCAATTTAGAAGATATGCTCACTGCTTCCTCAGTGTAGCCGCCACACACAATCCATGGGCAGGGCCAATGATTCGTGGGTCGACGATAGAATATAGGTCCACTATTCTGCCTCAGCAGATAGATGGTGCCTCAATATTCCATCAACTTTAGTGACCGGTCTAATAGTCAAGTAACACCTGGTTACAGCACTATTTCCCAGCACAATGACACACTGGTGGCAGGCTAGACATTCCCTGTTGTGTATTGACAGTGTCCTTTCTCGTTGCTGTTTTGCATAAAAGCGCGCAGAATTTTCGTTGTGAGAAATATTTGTTCGCTATTTAGTAATGACATGCAGAAGAGGGGCTCTCATTGTGCTCGAAGGAGTGGACAAGGCAGGGAAAACAACACAATGTAACAAACTAGTCCAGGCACTGCAGGATAGTGGACGGCAAACTGAGATGATGAGATTTCCGGGTAAATGTTCTTCATTAATTGCTAATTTATCAAAGTGAAAAGTACTTTTCTCATAATTGTGTGGTTTGACCCGGGTTCGATCCAAGGCTGTATCACAGCCCATTGGGCAGCACACACTGCATGTTAAAAAGATGGACTTTTGTATTATTTATTGCAATAGTTATAAACTGGACAGCACAAAGAAGAAGTCTAGGAAAATTGAAATCATTGTGAATGCCGCTGAACGTGTTTTTTTTGTTATTCAATTCCCCGTCCCTCTGGTGGCGGTAACGCACCACTAACATTGGATGCCAACGGACGTTAAACCCCATAGATCAGTGTTGCCAACTAGCGAGTATTCAGACCCCTCTAGCGACACATTTTCAAAAAAGCGACTAGCGACAAAACTAGCGACTTTTTCTGGTGCTATTGGAGACTGACGTGAAAGCGCGTATCGTTCTTACTCGTCTCAACGAGCAGCGGGTGCTGCCGTGGGCCCCACCCCCCGTCCCAAAGCTGAGTGCCCAGTCCTCACGCAGCAGTCCCTCCCAGCTGCAGTCAGAGCAGGAGATGTTCACCCCTCCGCATCCAGACTGCAAATGAATCGCGTATGCGGGAAGATCCTGCTGGCTGATCCCGCCCTGGCTTACATTCAGGGCGAGATGTAAATGTAAAATGTTCTTTGTCTAAAATAAATCATAGACAAGCTGACTTCTCTTGTCCTGCAACATGTTTCACAATCTTATTACAAGTCCAACGGTTTTTCCCCCTCCCTGGGTGTAGAGACCTTCTTCTTCTTATCAGTTTCACAGTGGTCACAAGTTGTCTGTCTCTGGTTCCTCCATTCTTAAGCACACACATTCAAGCCATTTATAAAAAATACTGTTAGTTATTGTTTATATCATTATCTTAGAAGTATAATTCATTTAGTCATCATTAAACATTTAAATCATATGAAATCATTTATAACATATCCGTGGCTGCTATTTTATCAAAATGAAATGTATTTTTCTCATAATTGTGTGGTTTGAAGCCGGCTTTGATTGCTAATTTACCTCGACCCAAATATATCAGATTACACATACATTTTGCCTTGCCCGGTTCCCCCGAATGAGTGGAGTTTGGACCACATGGCGATGCAAAATGAATTCGCCCTTTGACTAAATGCTCTTCCCGTATTAGTCTTGTTTGTACAGAAAGAACTACAAAGATCGGCCAGCTGATCAACTCCTATCTTGAGAACAAGAGTAACCTGGAGGACCATATAGTGCATCTGCTGTTCTCTGCCAACAGATGGGAACTAGTAATTACAGACATGTCACAAGTGAGAGTCCTTATCCACATCTTCAGCTTCCATTTCAATATAAATGCTTATAAAGCACAACAGACAATATACAGCATAAAGATACAGCATTTTGCATAAAGTAGTGCCTCTATTTTCCTTCTGCAAGGCACAACTGTCTGTCTCTTGTTGACTGTGTGGCTTCAATGGGAGGGTGTGGTGGTGAAATTACAAGATTATAATACTGTTATTGCATCAAATTGTTGTTTTATGCAACAGAATAGAGGGTTCTTAGAACTATATTGTGTAGAGAAAAAGTTAAATTTCAATAGCTCCTTGGTCATGTGACCTAGTGACTTCAAACAAGGTTCAGAATGTCCACTCAGTAGGCCTACACATTGCACACCCTTTAGTTTGTCCATTTTCATCTCACATGATTTTACATGAATTTTTCACGATGAAAATGGACACACTAAAGGGTGTGCAATGTGTAGGCCTACTGAGTGGACATTCTGAACCTTGTTTGAAGTCATTAGGTCACATGACCAAGGAGCTATTGAAATTCAAATGTAAAAATGTTTTTGTACTTTGTTTATGCTCCCTAACTAATTCAACTAGGAATATAAAATGCTGCTCACATTTCCACATGTTTATTAGCTTTGGAAAGTGAATAATGTCCAAATCGTTAAAATACGACCTGTGCAATGTTTTTCCAACATCTTGACACTTTTTGGAGTCTGTGGCTCAAGTGGTTTGAAAGCTATTGAGGTTTGAAAGCGCGAATATCCGTTGAATATCCAACTTGAAACTGTCTTTACCTCGGTGCCTTGTCCGGTTCGGCTGGGTGTAGTTTGGTCCACACTGAGATGCAAAATGAATTTGCTTTTGACTAAATGCTCTTCCCGTATTATTCTTGTTTGTACAGAAAGAACTACAAATATCGGCCAGCTGATCAACTCCTATCTTGAGAACAAAAGCAACCTGGAGGACCATACAGTGCATCTGCTGTTCTCTGCCAACCGATGGGAACTAATGTAATACACTCAAACATACAGAGGCATTGATCATCAAATCAAATTGGCGAGTGCTTGAAAAAAATGCTTGTGCTTCTAGTTTCGACAGTGCTGTAATATCTAACAAGTAATCTATCAATTTCACAACAACTACTTTATACACACAAATGTAAAGGGATGAATACATATAGCACATATAAATATATTGTAACGACCCTGGGTTTATAACCGCGGATATCGACTCTGCCGCTCGAGCATGCTTTTGCAGCACAGTCGATAGCGCGACCTCGGGCTAGAAGGTCGAGGGTTCGAGACCTGCTCCCTGCCTGTTTCATTACAGTGTGTATGAGCGATGGCGTGCGGCATAGGCAAGATGCAGTAGATGGTATAGAGTACAGTATGTAGGATATGTAAACATTATTAAAGTGTCGTTATTTAAAGTGACTAGTGATACCTTTTATTAAGTCCATTTAATTAATTGGCCAGAAATCTGAGTCTGAATGTTGGCAGCAGACCCTCTATGTTAGTGATGGCTGTTTAACAGTCTGATGGTCTTGAGATATAAGCTGTTTTTCAGTCTCTTGGTCCCAGCTTTGATGCACCTGTACTGACCTCGCCTTCTGGATGGTATAACGGGGTGAACAGACATTCTACTTTACACGCGTAGCATTAAGAGGATCGCGTTTTGGACCACGTTCTTTCAGACCCTACCGGCGTTCCATACATGGTCATTTTGCTCGAATGTCTATGTCACATGCTCATGTTGCTTTTTTTTGTAGCAAAACGCCTGTAAGTTTCGTTTTTGTGAGTTCCGTATTTAGCTTTTGAAATATTTGTTCACAATTTAGTAATGACATGCAGAAGAGGAGCTCTCATTGTGCTCGAAGGAGTGGACAAGGCAGGGAAAACAACACAATGTAACAAACTAGTCCAGGCACTGCAGGATAGTGGACGGCATGCTGAGATGATGAGATTTCCGGGTAAATGTTCTTTATTATCCGTGGCTTCTAATGTATAAATATGCATGCCCCATTGCATTAAAAAAAATAGCCCTTGGTTCTCACCCCAGACTTGACTGCCCCTGACCAGCACAAAAACATAATGTACCGTTGCTGCATTAGCATCGAATAGCCCCTGCGATATGCAACTTTTCAGGGAAGTCAGGAAACAATATACTCAGTTAGTTAGGAAGGCTAGCTTTTTCTAACAGAATTTTGCATCTTGTAGCACTAATTCCAAAAAGGATTGAGACACTAAAGCCCATGGAGAATAAGAGCACCTCCTCACAGCTGCCCACTGCACTGAGGCTAGGAAACGCTGTCACCACCGATACATCTACTATAATCGATCATTTCAATAAGCATTTTTCTACCGCTGGCTATGCTTTCCCCCTGCAGAAACTTGCCCCTGCTTCTCCATCACCCAAATCCAGACAGCTGATGTTTTGAAAGAGCTGCAACATCTGGATCCCAACAAATCAGCTGGGCTAGACAATCTGGGCCCTCTCTTTCTAAAATTATCTGCCAAAATTGTTGCAACCCCTATTACTAGCCTGTTCAACCTCTCTTTCGTATCGTCTGAGATCCCCAAAGATTGGAAAGCTGCCGCGGTCATCCCCCTCTTTAAAGGAGGTGACACTCTAGACCCAAACTGTTATAGACCTATATCCATCCTGCCCTGCCTTTCTAAAATCTTCGAAAGCAAAGTTAACAAACAGATCACCGACCATTTCGAATCCCACCGTACCTTCTCCACCACTTGTTTCCGAGCTGGTCTTGGGTGCACCTCAGCCACGCTCAAGGTCCTAAACGATATCATAAGCGCCATTGATAAAAGACAGTACTGTGGAGCCGTCTTCATCGACCTGGCCAAGGCTTTCGACTCTTATCAATCACCGCATTCTTATTGGCAGACTCAATAGCCTTTGTTTCTCAAATGACTGCCTCGTCTGGTTCACCAACTACTTCTCAGAGTTTAGTGTGTCAAATTGGAGGGCCTGTTGTCTAAACCTCTGTCAGTCTCTATGGGGGTGCCACAGGGTTCAGTTCTTGGGCCGACTCTTTTCTCTGTATATATCAATGATGTCACTCTTGCTGCTGGTGATTCTCTGATCCACCTCTACGCAGACGACACCATTCTGTATACATCTGGCCCTTCTTTGGACACTGTGCTAACAAACCTCCAACCGAGCTTCAATGCCATACAACACTCCTTCCGTGGCCTCCAACTGCTCTTAAATGCTAGTAAAACTAAATGCATGCTTTTCAACCGATCGCTGCCCGCACCCTCCCGCCCGACTAGCATCACTACTCTGGACGGTTCTGTCTTAGAATATGTGGACAAATACCTAGGTGTCTGGTTAGACTGTAAACTCTCCTTCCAGACTCACATTTAGCATCTCCAATCCAAAATTAAGTCTAGAATCGGCTTCTTATTTCGCAACAAAGCCTCCTTCACTCATGCTGCCAAACATACCCTCGTAAAACTGACTATCCTACCGATCCTTGACTTCGGCGATGTCATTTACAAAATAGCCTCCAACACTCTACTCAGCAAACTAGTCTATCACAGTGCCATCCGTTTTGTCACCAAAGCCCCATATACTACCCGCCACTGCGACCTGTATGCTCTCGTTGGCTGGCCCTCGCTACATATCCGTCGCCAAACCCACTGGCTCCAGGTCATCTATAAGTCTTTGCTAGGTAAAGCCCCGCCTTATCTCAGCTCACTGGTCACGATAACAACACCCAACCGTAGCACGCGCTCCAGCAGGTATATCTCACTGGTCATCCCCAAAGCCAATTCCTACTTTGGCCGCCTTTCCTTCCAGTTCTCTGCTGCCAGTGACTGGAACGAATTGCAAAAATCACTGAAGCTGGAGACTAGCTTTACTAGCTCACTAGCTTTAAGCATCAGCTGTCAGAGCAGCTTACAGATCATTGCACCTGTACACAGCCCATCTGTAAATATCCCATCCAACTACCTCATCCCCATATTGTTATGTATTTTTTTGTTCATTTGCACCCCAGTATCTCTACTTGCACATTCATCTTCTGCACATCTATCACTCCAGTGTTTAATTGCTAAATTGTAATTATTTCGTCACTATGGCCTATTTATTGCCGTACCTCCCGTACCTCCCTAATCACACACTGTATATAGACTTTTTCTATTGTGTTATTGACTGTACGTTTGTTTATCCCATATGTAACTCTGTTGTTTTTGTCGCACTGCTTTGCTTTATCTTGGCCAAGTCGCAGTTGTAAATTAGAATTTGTTCCTGGTTAAAAATAATTTACCTCGACTCAAATCTCTCGGATTATACAAGTTAGTTTTGCCTTGCCCGGTTCCCCCCCCCCCCTGGGTGGAGTTTGGACCACATGGCGATGCAAAATGAATTCGCTTTTGACTAAATGCTCTTCCCGTATTATTCTTGTTTGTACAGAAAGATCTACGAAGATCGGCCAGCTGATCAACTCCTATCTTGAGAACAAAAGTAACCTGGAGGACCATACAGTGCATCTGCTGTTCTCTGCCAACAGATGGGAACTAATGTAATACACTCAAACATACAGAGGCATTGATCATTAAATAAGATACATATTTGAGCCGGCCAACTGCGCCACGGCCACAACCTATATATGTATATATGCGTGCATATACAGTGCCGGTCAAAAGTTTTGAAAAAGGTTTTTTTCTTTATTTTTACTATTTTCTACATTGTAGAATAATAGTGTAGACATCAAAACTATAAAATAACACATATGGAATCATGTAGTAACCAAAAGAGTGTTAAGCAAATCAAAATATATTTTTGATTCTTCAAAGTAGCCATGACAGCTTTAGACACTCTTGGCATTCTCTCAACCAGCTTCACCTGGAATGGTTTTCCAACAGTCTTGAATTAGTTCCCACATATGCTGAGCATTTGTTGGCTGCTTTTCCTTCACTGTTTGGTCCAACTCATCCCAAACCATCTCAATTGGGTTGAGGTCGGGGATTGTGGAGGCCAGGTCACCTGATGCAGCACTCCATCACTCTCCTTGGTAAAATAGCCCTTACACAGCCTGGTGGTGTGTTGGGTCATGGTCCTGTTGAAAAACAAATGAATGAGTAGGTGTGTCCAAACTTTTGACTGGTACTGTCTATACAGTGCATTTGGAAAGTATTCAAACCCCATGACTTTTTCCACATTTTGTTACATTACAGCCTTATTCTAAAATGGATTAATTGTTAATTTTCCTCATCAATATACACACAACACTCCATAATGACAAAGTAAAAACAGCTTTTTAGAGTTTGTAGCTAAAAAGCTGAAATAGGAAAAAAGGGATACCAATTGTACAACTGAATGCCTTCAACTGAAATGTCTTCCACATAATTTTTAATCTAGACTTGGTTTCCTCTATCGTAATGGGGTTAACTGCCTTGTTCAGGAGCAGAACAACAGATTTTTACCTTGTCCGCTTGGGGATTCGATCCAGTAACCTTTTGTTTACTGGCCTAACACTCTAACCACTAGGTTACTTGCATGACATTTACATAAGTATTCAGATCCTTTACTCAGTACTTTGTTGAAGCACCTTTGGCAACGATTACAGCCTTGAGTCTTCTTGCTTATGGCCCTACAAGCTTGGCACACCTGTATTTGGGGAGTTTCTCCCATTCTACTCTGCAGATCCTCTCAAGCTCTGTCAGGTTGGATGGGGTGCTTCGCTGCACAGGTATGTTCAGGTCTCCAAACGTGTTAAATCTGGTTCAAGTCCGAGCTCTGGCTGGGCCACTGAAGGATACTCAGAGACTTGTCCCGAAGCCACTCTTGCATTGTCTTGACTGTGTGTTTAGAGTTGTTTTCCTGCTGGAACCTTCGCCCCAGTCCTAGGGCGAAGCGCTCTGGGGCAGGTTTTCATCAAGGATCTCTCTGTATCTTTCCCTCGATCCTGATTAGTCTCCCAGTCTCCTTGACTTTTTCCCAAATGATGTTGTGTTACGGCCTGAATTTAAATTGGATGAACACAACTTTTACCAATTTAATTAAAAATGAAAAAGGCAAGCCTAAATAATTTCAGGAGTAAAAATTGTTGCATGGACTTACTCTATGTGCAAAGATACAGGCGTCTTGACTGACTCAGTTGACGGAGAGGAAGGAAACCGCTCAGCGATTTTGCCATGTAATCAGTTACAGTTTAATGGCTGTGATAGAACAAAACTGAGGATGGATAAACATTGTACTTACTCCACAATACTAACCTAATTGACAGTGAAAAGAAGGAAGTCTGTACAGAATAAAAAATATTCCAAAACATGCATCCTATTTGCAACAGGGCACTAAAGTAATCCTGCAAAAAATGTGGCAAAGCAATTCACTTTTTGTCCTGAAAGAAAGTGTTATGTTTGAGGTCAAATCCAATACATTACTGAGTACCACTCTCCCTATTTTCAAGCATAGTGTTGGCTGCATCATGTTATGGGTGTGCTTGTAATCGTTAAGGACTGGGGGGGTTTTCAGGATAAACAATAAATGGAATGGAGCTAAGCACAGGCAAAATCCTAGAGGAAAACCTGTTTATCTGCTTTCTACCAGACACTGGGAGATTAATTCACTTTTCAGCAAGACAATAACCTGACTTTTTTTGTGTGCAGGTGGGTGAGATAAAAAAAAATCAATTTAATCCATTTTGAATTCTGGCTGTAACAACAAAATGTGAAATAAGACAAGGGGTATTTATATTTTCTTAAAGTACTGTATAGGTCCATTATCTTTTCTGCATAAATTATATTTAGTTTGTCATTTTAAGTTTACAATGGAAGAGTTTTTCCATCCCGAAAAATATATATTTGAATGTTTTTATCTTCTTTTTTATACAGCTTGATATTAGGAGAACTGAAAAGAAAATACATAGGTGGCCTGCACAAGGGTTACAATGGCCCCAGAAAATTGATGGTGTGTTATTGTGCGTGTATGTCTGGGTCCTTTCCCTCCAGGCCTCTGATGAAGGAGAAGTTGGAGCAAGGCATCAGTCTGGTGGTGGATAGATACGCCTTCTCTGGAGTGGCCTTCACCAGCGCCAAGCCTGTGAGTTCATTAAAACAATACACACAGTTCTCACCAGCACCAAACCTGAGTTCATTAAAACAATACACACAGCTCTCACCAGCACCAAACCTGAGTTCATTAAAACAATACACACAGCTCTCACTAGCACCAAACCTGAGTTCATTAACTTCTCAGGGATCACTGGGGCGCTAGCGGGCTGCTCCGGACACTACCAGGTAAAATGTAAGGCGCCAAATTCAAAATCCAAAAGTTGAATTATTAAACATCCACCAATATACAAGTGTTCCATACTCATCAAAAGCTCTGTTTCTTGGCAATATCACAGCGTTGTCAGATTTCAAAAAGGCTTTACGGCGAAAGCAGCACATTTGATTGTTTGAGGGTAGCACCTCACATATTTTTCCCATAGCCATGAATCGATTAGCCATCATGGCACACACATAACACATTTCACAGCAAAAACAAATCAATTACCTGTTGAAGAACTTCTGCTGAGGTCATCCTAAGTGTCCAACGAAGACAATCCATGGTTCTTTTGTTAGAAAAAGTAATGTATTTTATCCATAAATGCTCCATTTGGTTTGCGCGTTATAATCAGAAACGACAGCTTCCACTACTCCATTGAAACGTGACGCGAACTCGTTCATCTTATACCTATAAACTTGTCCAAGAACAATCAAACATAGTTTTAAATGTATCCTTAGGAACACTTTTATGTATATTTACTATTATAAATCAACCGGAATATAAACTGATCGATAACGACGGTAAAAAAGACACAGCGTGCCTTCTCGGGAGCGCGCGTTCCATTCTGTTTACATGAAAGATACACTTCCTGGTTTGCTCTTATTCTCTGGTCTTATTCATCCAAAATGAAAACTTACACTGTCTCGAGACTGTTGACATCTAAAGGAAGCGATGGGTACTGCATTCATGTGCCCTTATATGGTCATTTTCATGAGGGAGGGGTGCCCAAATGAGCAATGTGTCAAAATCACTTTTTCCAGGACAGAAATTCCTCGGGGTTTCGCCTGCTATATGCGTTCTGTTTTACTCACAGACAAATGGTTAACAGTTTTGGAAAATGTGTGTTTCCTATCCAATGGTACCAAATATCTGCATATCCTATTTTCTGGGCCTGAGTGGGAGGCATTTTACTTTGGGCACGCCAGGCTCTCCAAAACCGACCCCTCAGCTGCCACTCCCTAACAAGTTAAAACAATACACACAGCTCTCACCAGCACCAAACCTGAGTTCATTAAAACATACACACAGCTCTCACCAGCGCCAAGCCTGTTCTGTATGCAGTGTTGTCGTACTCGAGTCCTGTCTCGAGACTACACATTGAGTGTGTTGGTCTTGTCTCAGTTTGGGATACGTTTGTACTCTGTCTTGACTTGGTCTCGGACAGTGAGGACTCAACATTTCTTCCCAAGACCAGCGGAGTAAATAAAACTCATTATCAGCTTCCAATCAGTCAGCGCATAAAAGCGCTTCACCAGGCCAAATATATACACTCCTTTTTTGAAACATATCTTATTACCTGGGATTTCTACTTTACTCGTACCATTACTATCCTTTTACTTTCATTGAAAAATAGCCTCAAACTTTGGCTGAATTTGCTTGACTCGCTGGTAGGGAAGAGTGGGGGAAATTGTAACAGTCGTTATATCTATTATAGACATGTTTGTGCAGTGGTGAACCTATTGGACGTAGGCCTTCAGTGGTGAACCTATTGGACTTAGGCCTGCAGTGGTGAACCTACTGGACTTAGGCCTGCAGTGTGTGACTTGCTCGTGAAGCTGAAAGGACAGTAACCATTAGGGTTGCACATTTTGGGGAATATTCAGAGGTGGAAACTTTCCGTGGGAATTAACGGAAATATATGCAAATTAATATTAATACCATTTAAATGTAGATGTTTTTTGCATTGGATATATTTATCATAACATATGGAGACAGAAACATAAACCTTTTACCTTATCATAAGTAGACATCATTGCTAATTATTATATCCTTCCAATAGAAATAAAAAAATCTATTTAGTTACAAATTTAACTTGAATGAAAAGAGTTGACTCTTCACATGGATGATTTCACTGAACAACAAAAGAAAGGGAATATTGAATCCATCGCATCTCCCAAAAACGTTTTCAACATACATCTGTAAAATGATAGTCTAGAAACTAAAGCTTTGGTTGTCTTCCTCTCAGGCTTCCATGTCTTCTCCCTGGACCTCCTCAATGTCCACCTCTTGAACATCAGACATCTTCACTGTCACTTTCCAACCTTGTTGAGGATGGCTCGTTGTCAGGCTCAAAAAGCCAAATATTTGCCCAGATGGCCACCAATTTTTCAACCCTTGTATTGGTCAGCCTGTTGCGTGCTTTGGTGTGCTTTGCGTGCAGTTGCACTCTGAGGCGGCTGATGTTTGTGGGATTTGGAGGACGATGGAGGCAACAGGGGAAAGAGCCTCAGATCCACAAAGTCCCTTCCACCAGGTGGCTGATGAGATATGTTGGCACGACTGCCATATTGCATCTCCATCCCAAAGCCCTTGCTTGGAAGTGTACTTCGCCAGACTGCCAAGAACCTTGCCCTCATCCAGGACAAGGTGGCGAGACACAGTAGTGATGACACCATAGGCCTTGTTGATCTCTGCACCTGACAGGATGCTCTTGCCAGCATACTTGGGGTCCAACATGTACGCTGCAGCGTGTATGGGCTTCAGGCAGAAGTCTTCACGCTTTTTGATGTATTTCAGAAGTGCAGTTTCCTCTGCTTGGAGCAACAGTGAAGTGGGCAGGGCAGTACGGATTTCTTCTCTTACGTCTGCAAGCAGAGTCTGAACATCAGACAGGATGACATTGTCTCTGTCATTCCGTGCAATGGCTACTGCTATATGTTTCAGGAGTTTCAGGCTGCTTACCACTCTCTCCCAATATACATCATCCAGGAGGATCCTCCTTGATGGGGCTGTCCATATCGGCAGACTGTGATATGGCCATTTCTTGGAGAGACTCCTTCCCCTCCAAGAGACTGTCAAACATGATGACAACATCACCCCAACGGGTGTTGCTGGGCAGCTTCAATGTTTTGCTCTTATTCTTCTCACTTTTCTTGGTGAGGTAGATTGCTGCTATAACTTGATGACCCTTCACATACCTAACCATCTCCTTGGCTCTCTTGTAGAGTGGATCCATTGTTTTCAGTGCCATGATGTCATTGAGGAGCAGATTCAATGCATGAGCAGCACAGCCAATGGGTGTGATGTGAGGGTAGGACTCCTCCACTTTAGACCAAGCAGCCTTCATGTTCGCAGCATTGTCTGTCACCAGTGCAAATACCTTCTGTGGTCCAAGGTCATTGATGACTGCCTTCAGCTCATCTGCAATGTAGAGACCGGTGTGTCTGTTGTCCCTTGTGTCTGTGCTCTTGTAGAATACTGGTTGAGGGGTGGAGATGATTATTATTCCTTGCTCACGAACATTCGACCACCCATCAGAGATGATTGCAATACAGTCTGCTTTCTCTATGATTTGCTTGACCTTCACTTTAACTCTGTTGAACTCTGCATCCAGCAAATGAGTAGATAAAGCATGTCTGGTTGGAGGGGTGTATGCTGGGCAAAGAACATTCAGAAATCTCTTCCAATGCACATTGCCTGTGAGCATCAGAGGTGAACCAGTTGCATACACAGCAAGGGTTGCCTTCCAGAGAGACATCAGAGATTGTAACATTCTCTGTTTCACGGAAACATGGCTCACTCGGGATACGTTATCAGAGTCGGTACAGCCACCCGGTTTCTTTACGCATCGCGCTGACAGAAACAAACATCTCTCTGGTAAGAAGAAGGGCGGGGGTGTATGCCTTATGATTAACGACTCGTGGTGTAATCATAGCAACATACAGGAACTCAAGTCCTTTTGTTCACCTGACCTAGAATTCCTTACAATCAAATTCCGACCGCATTATCTACCAAGAGAATTCTCTTCGATTATAATCACAGCTGTGTATATCCCCCCAAGCAGACACCTCGACGGCCCTGAAAGAACTTCACTGGACTCTATGTAAACTGGAAACCATACAGTGGGGAAAAAAAGTATTTAGTCAGCCACCAATTGTGCAAGTTCTCTCACTTAAAAAGATGAGAGGGGCCTGTAATTTTCATCATAGGTACACTTCAACTATGACAGACAAAATGAGGAAAAAATCCAGAAAATCACATTGTAGGATTTTTATGAATTTATTTGCAAATTATGGTGGAAAATAAGTATTTGGTCAATAACAAAAGTTTATCTCAATACTTTGTTATATACCCTTTGTTGGCAATGACAGAGGTCAAACGTTTTCTGTAAGTCTTCACAAGGTTTTCACACACTGTTGCTGGTATTTTGGCCCATTCCTCCATGCAGATATCCTCTAGAGCAGTGATGTTTTGGGGCTGTCGCTGGGCAACACGGACTTTCAAAGATTTTCTATGGGGTTGAGATCTGGAGACTGGCTAGGCCACTCCAGGACCTTGAAATGCTTCTTACAAGCCACTCCTTCGTTGCCGGGCGGTGTGTTTGGGATCATTGTCATGCTGAAAGACCCAGCCACGTTTCATCTTCAATGCCCTTGCTGATGGAAGGAGGTTTTCACTCAAAATCTCACGATACATGGCCCCATTCATTCTTTCCTTTACACGGATCAGTCGTCCTGGTCCCTTTGCAGAAAAACAGCCCCAAAGCATGATGTTTCCACCCCCATGCTTCATAGTAGGTATGGTGTTCTTTGGATGCAACTCAGCATTCTTTGTCCTCCAAACACGACGAGTTGAGTTTTTACCAAAAAGTTATATTTTGGTTTCATCTGACCATATGACATTCTCCCAATCCTCATCTGGATCATCCAAATGCTCTCTAGCAAACTTTAGACTTGCCTGAACATGTACTGGCTTAAGCAGGGGGACACGTCTGGCACTGCAGGATTTGAGTCCCTGGCGGCGTAGTGTGTTACTGATGGTAGGCTTTGTTACTTTGGTCGCAGCTCACTGCAGGTCATTCACTAGGTCCCCCTGTGTGGTTCTGGGATTTTTGCTCACCGTTCTTGTGATCATTTTGACCCCACGGGGTGAGATCTTGCGTGGAGCCCCAGATCGAGGAAGATTATCAGTGGTCTTGTATGTCTTCCATTTCCTAATAATTGCTCCCACAGTTGATTTCTTCAAACCAAGCTGCTTACCTATTGCAGATTCAGTCTTCCCAACCTGGTGCAGGTCTACAATTTTGTTTCTGGTGTCCTTTGACAGCTCTTTGGTCTTGGCCATAGTGGAGTTTGGAGTGTGACTGTTTGAGGTTGTGGACAGGTGTCTTTTATACTGATAACAAGTTCAAACAGGTGCCATTAATACAGGTAACGAGTGGAGGACAGAGGAGCCTCTTAAAGAAGAAGTTACAGGTCTGTGAGAGCCAGAAATCTTGCTTGTTTGTATGTGACCAAATACTTATTTTCCACCATAATTTGCAAATAAATTCATAAAAAATCCTACAATGTGATTTTCTGGATTTATTTTCCTCATTTTGTCTGTCATAGTTGAAGTGTACCTATGATGAAAATTACAGGCCTCTCTCATCTTTTTAAGTGAGAGAACTTGCACAATTGGTGGCTGACTAAATACTTTTTTTCCCCACTGTACATCCTGAGGCTGCATTTATTGTAGCTGGGGATTTTAACAAGGCTAATCTGAGAACAAGGCTCCCTAAATTCTATCAGCATATGGAATGCGCGACTCGAGCTGGCAGCATTCTGGATCATTGCTACTATAACTTCCACGACACATACAAAGCCCTCCCCCCGCCCTCCTTTCGGCAAATCTGATAACGACTCCATTTTGTTGCTCCCAGCCTATAGACAGAAACTAAAACAGGAAACGCCCGTGCTCAGATCTGTTCAACGCTGGTCCGACCAATCGGATTCCAGGCTTCAAGATTGCTTCGATCACATGGACTGGGATATGTTCCGGATAGCATCAGACAACAACATTGATGTATACGCTGACTCAGTGAGCGAGTTTATTGGCAAGTGCATCGGTGGTGATGTACCCACAGGTGACTATTAAAACCTTCCCAACCAAAGAAACGTGGATTGATGGCAGCATTCGCGCAAAACTGAAAGTGCGAACCACTGATTTTAAATCATGGCAAGGCGCCCGGGAACATGACCGAATACAAACAGTGTAGCTATTCCCTCTGCAAGGCAATCAAACAAGCTAAGCGTCAGTATAGAGACAAAGTAGAGTCGCAATTCAACGGCTCAGACACGAGACGTACAGTTGAAGTCGGAAGTTTATATACACCTTAGCCAAATACATTTAAACTCAGTTTTTCACAATTCCTGACATTTAATACTAGTAAAAATTCCCTGTCTTAGGTCAGTTAGGATCACCACTTTATTTTAAGAATGTGAAATGTCAGAATAATAGATTTATTTCAGCTTTTATTTCTTTCATCACATTCCCAGTGGGTCAGGAGTTTACATACACTCAATTAGTATTTGGTAGCATTGCCTTTAAATTGTTTAACTTGGGTCAAATGTGTCGGGTAGCCTTCCACAAGCTTCCCACGATAAGTTGGGTGAATTTTGGTCCATTCCTCCTGACAGAGCTGGTGTAACTGAGTCTGGTTTGTAGGCCTTTTCAGTTATTTTCTATAGGATTGAGGTCAGGGCTTTGTGATGGCCACTCCAATACCTTGACTTTGTTGTCCTTAAGCCATTTTGCCACAACTTTGGAAGTATGCTTGGGGTCATTGTCCATTTGTAAGACCCATTTGCGACCAAGCTTTAACTTCCTGACTGATGTCTTGATGTTGCTTCAATTTATCCACATAATTTCCCTTCCTCATGATGCCATCTATTTTGTGAAGTGCACCAGTCCCTCCTGCAGTAAAGCACCCCCACAACATGATGCTGCCACCCCCGTGCTTCACAGTTGGGATGGTGTTCTTCGGTTTGCAAGCCTCCCCCTTTTTCCTCCAAACATAACGATGGTCATTATGTCCAAACAGTTCTATTTTTGTTTCATCAGACCAGAGGATATTCTTCCTTGCTGAGCGGCCTTTCAGGTTACGTCAATATAGGACTCGTTTTACTGTGGATATAGATCTTCACAAGGTCCTTTGCTGCTGTTCTGGGATTGATTTGCACTTTTCGCACCAAAGTATGTTCATTTCTAGAGACAGAATGTGTCACCTTCCTGAGCGGTATTACGGCTGCGTGGTCCCATGGTGTTTATACTTACGTACTATTGTTTGTACAGATGAACGTGGTACCTTCAGGCGTTTGGAAATTTCTCCCAAGGATGAACCAGACTTGTGGAGGTCTACATTTATTTTCTGAGGTCTTCGCTGATTTCTTTAGATTTTCTCATGATGTCAAGCAAAGAGGCACTGAGTTTGAAGGTAGGCCTTTAAATACAGCCACAGGTACACCCCAATTGACTCAAATTATGTCAATTAGCCTATCAGAAAATTCTAAAGCCATGACATAATTTTCTGGAATTTTCCAAGCTGTTTAAAGATGCAGTCAACTTAGTGTATGTAAACTTCTGACCCACTGGAATTGTGATACAGTGAATTATAAGTACAATAATCAATTGTTGGAAAAATTACTTGTGTCATGCACAAAGTAGATGTCCTAACCGACTTGCCAAAACTATAGTTTGTTAACAAGACATTTGTGGAGTGGTTGAAAAACGAGTTTTAATGACTCCAACCTAAGTGTATGTAAACTTCCGACTTCAACTGTATGTGGCAGGGTCTACAGTCAATCACGGATTACAAAAAGAAAACCACCCCGTCGTGGACACCGTCTTTCTCCCAGACAGATGAAACAACTTCTTTACTCACTTTGAGGACAATACAGTGCCACTGACACGGCCCGCTACCAAAACCTGTGGGCTCTCCTTCACCGCAACCAACGCGAGTAAAACATTTAAACGTGTTAACCCTCGCAAGGCTGCTGGCCCAGATGGCATCCCTATCCACTTTCTCAGAGCATGCGCAGACCAGCTGGCGGGTGTATTTACGGACATATTCAATCAATATCCCTATCCCAGTCTGCTGTGCCCACATGCTTCAAGAGGGCCATTGTTCCTGTTCCCAAGAAAGCTAAGGTAACTGAACTAAATGACTATCGCCCCGTAGCACTCACTTCCGTCATCATGAAGTGCTTTGAGAGATTAGTCAAGGATCATATCACCTCCATCCTGCCAGACACCCTGGACCCACTCCAATTTGCTTACCGTCCCAATAGGTCCACAGACGACGCAATCGCAATCACACTGCATACTGCCCTAACCCATCTGGACAAGAGGAATACCTATGTAAGAATGCTGTTCATCAACTACAGCTCAGCATTTAACGCATAGTACCCCTCCAAACTCGTCATTATCTCCACCCCACTGATCCTCAACACTGGGGCCCCACAAGGGTGTGTTTTCAACCTTTACGGCAACTGCTCTGCCCACAACAGTAAGGCTCTCCAGAGGGTAGTGAGGTCTGCACAACGCATCACCAGGGGTAAACTACCTGCCCTCCAGGACACCTACACCACCCAATGTCACAGGAAGGCCAAAAATGATCAAGGACAACAACCACCCAAGCCACTGCCTGTTCACCCCGCTATCATCCAGAAGGCGAGGTCAGTACGGGTGCATCAAAGCTGTGACCAAGAGACTGAAAAACAAGGCCATCAGACTGTTAAACAGCAATCACTAACAGAGTGGCTGCTGCCAACATACTGACTCAAATCTCTAGACACTTTAATAATTGGATGTAATAAATGTATCACTAGTCACTTTAAACAATGCCACTTTATATAATGTTTACAATACTCATCTCATCTGTATATACTGTACTCTATACCATCTACTGCATCTTGCCTATGCCGGTCAGCCATCGCTCATCCATATATTTATTTGAACATATTCTTGTTCATCCCTTACATTTGTGTGTACAAGGTAGTTGTTGTTAAATTGTTAGATTACTTGTTAGATATTACTGCACTGTCGGAACTAGAAGCACAAGCATTTCGCTACACTCGCATTAACATCTGCTAACAATGTGTATGTGACCAATACAATTTGATGTGATGATCAATGCCTCTGTATGTTTGAGTGTATTACATTAGTTCCCATCGGTTGGCAGAGAACAGCAGATGCACTGTATGGTCCTCCAGGTTGCTTTTGTTCTAAAGATAGGAGTTGATCAGCTGGCCGATCTTTGTAGTTCTTTCTGTACAAACAAGAATAATACGGGAAGAGCATTTAGTCAAAGGCGAATTCATTTTGCATCGCCATGTGGTCCAAACTCCACTCAGCCGGAGGAACCGGACAAAGCAAAATGTATGTGTAATCCGATATATTTGGTTAGAGGTAAATTAGCAATTAAAGCGGCTTCAAACCACACAATTATCAGAAAAATTACTTTCATTTTGATAAAATAGCAGCCACGGATAAAAAAAGTCAATTTACCAGGAAATCTGATCTCAGCTTGCCGTCCATTATCCTGCAGTGCTTGGACTAGTTTGTTACATTGGGGCATTTTCCCTGCCTTGTCCACTCCTTCGAGCACAATGAGAGCTCCTCTTTTTCTTCAGTCTCTTCTCTTCTGCATACATATTTATATTTTTTATTCACCTTTATTTAACCAGGTAGGCCAGTTGAGAACAAGGAACAAAATAAATAGCAATATGGGGATGAGGTAGTTGGGTGGGCTATTTACAGATGGGCTATGTACAGGTGCAATTATCTGTAAGCTGCTCTGGTAGCTGATGCTTAAAGTTAGTGAGGGAGATATGAGTCTCCAGCTTCAGTGATTTTTGCAATTCGTTCCAGTCATAGACAGCAGAGAACTGGAAGGAAAGGCGGCCAAAGTAGGAATTGGCTTTGGGGGTGACCAGTGAAAAATACCTGCTGGAGCGCGTGCTACGGTTGGGTGCTGCTATGGTGACCGGTGAGCTGAGATAAGGCGGGGTTTAACCTAGCAAAGACGTATAGCTGACCTGGAGCCAGTGGGTTTGGCGATGAATATGTAGCGAGGGCCAGCCAACGAGTGCCTACAGGTCGCAGTGGTGGGTAGTATATGGGGCTTTGGTGACAAAGCGGATGGCACGGTGATAGACTGCATCCAATTTGCTGAGTAGAGTGTTGGAGGCTATTTTGTAAATGACATCGCCGAAGTCAAGGATCGGTAGGATAGTCAGTTTTACAAGGGTATGTGTGGCAGCATGAGTGAAGGATGCTTTGTTGCGAAATAGGAAGCCTATTCTAGATTTAATTTTGGATTGGAGATGCTTAATATGAGTCTGGAAGGAGAGTTTACAGTCTAACCAGACACCAAGGTATTTGTAGTTGTCCACATATTCTAAGTCATAACCGTCCAGAGTAGTGATGCTAGACGGGCGGGCAGATGCGGGCAGCGATCGATTGAAGAGCATGCATTTAGTTTTACTTGCATTTAAGAGCGGTTGGAGGCCACGGAAGGAGTGTTGTACGGCATTGAAGCTCGTCTGGAGGTTAGTTAACAGTGTCCAAAGAGGGGCCAGATGTATACAGAATGGTGTCGTCTGCGTAGAGGTTGATCAGAGAATCACCAGCAGCAAGAGCGACATCATTGATGTATACAGAGAAAAGAGTCGGCCTGAGAATTGAACCCTGTGGCTGACCCCATAGAGACTGACAGGAGGTTTGGACAACAGGCCCTCCGATTTGACACAATGAACTCTGAGAAGTAGTTGGTGAACCAGGCGAGGCAGTCATTTGAGAAACAAAGGCTGTTGAGTTTGCCATTAAGAATGCGGTGATTGATAAGAGTCGAAAGCCTTGGCGAGGTCGATGAAGACGGCTGCACAGTACTGTCTTTTATCGATGGCGGTTATGATATCGTTTAGGACCTTGAGCGTGGCTGAGGTGCACCCATGACCAGCTCGGAAACCAGATTGCATAGCCGAAAAGGTACGGTGGGATTCAAAATGGTCGGTGATCTGTTTGTTAACTTGGCTTTCGAAGACCTTAGAAAGGCAAGTAGGATAGATATAGGTCTGTAACAGTTTGGGTCTAGAGTGTTTCCCCCTTTGAAGAGGGGGATGACCACTGGCAGCTTTCCAATCTTTGTGAATCTCAGACAATACGAAAGAGAGGTAGAACAGGCTAGTAATAGGGGTTGCAACAATTTTGGCGGATCATTTTAGAAAGAGAGGGTCCAGATTGTCTAGCCCAGCTGATTTGTAGGGGTCCAGATTCTGCAGCTCTTTCAGAACATCAGCTATCTGTATGCAAACCAGGTATTGAAAAAGTTTGGTTCTTAGTCTTGGTTAGTTGGCTATTTGCGATGCGCAATCCAGTCATCATTCACTGTTTGGATGAATAAAGGCTTTAACAAGCAAACCTTCCCAATTAAATGTTGACTGTAATGTTAGCCTACCTGACAGAATGCTGAGCTGTATCAATGGGGAGGACATTTTCTTTTGCTCAATTGAATTAAAGGGCGACTACACTCTATAAAATATATTTTTTATTCATCCCAGACCTGAAAAATGGTCTCCTGACAGTTTAAGTAATACTGTGGACTTAGAACAACAAATGTTTGTCTTTTGTTAAAAATTAGATTTTTGACTGAAAAATCTGAAGAATCTATAGGAAAACAGAATTTTTCACACGGGGCCTTACCTTCACCAGGCACCACTGCATAGGGCTGATGGAAGACAGCAGTCAGTTCACTTTGACATAACAAGCCAGTAGGTCCTATGCCACAACAAGCCAGTAGGTCCTATGCCATAACAAGCCAGTAGGTCCTATGCCATAACAAGCCAGTAGGTCCTATGCCATAACAAGCCAGTAGGTCCTATGCCATAACAAGCCAGTAGGTCCTATGACACAACAAGCCAGTAGGTCCTATGCCACAACAAGCCAGTAGGTCCTATGCCACAACAAGCCAGTAGGTCCTATGCCACAACAAGCCAGTAGGTCCTATGCCACAACAAGCCAGTAGGTCCTATGCAATAACAAGCCAGTAGGTCCTATGACACAACAAGCCAGTAGGTCCTATGCCACAACAAGCCAGTAGGTCCTATGCCATAACAAGCCAGTAGGTCCTATGCAATAACAAGCCAGTAGGTCCTATGCCACAACAAGCCAGTAGGTCCTATGCCACAACAAGCCAGTAGGTCCTATGCCACAACAAGCCAGTAGGTCCTATGACATAACGAACAAGTTAATGTTTTTATGCCGAGCAGGGTTTCAGTCTGGACTGGTGTATGAATCCTGACAAAGGGCTGCCCAAGCCAGACCTGGTGATGTTCCTGCAGCTCAATCCCTCAGAGGCGGCCCAGCGGGGTCAGTTTGGGACAGAGAGATATGAGACCAGCGTCTTCCAGAAGGCCGTACAGCAGAAGTTTGAACTTCTGATGAAGGACCCCTCTGTCAAGTGGCAGGTAAGAAGCTGTGTCCTGATTCTCCACACTTCCTATGTTTGCACTTTCCCACTCCCCGTCATTGATTTAACAATGGTGGAACCCCCACCCTCCAGCCAATGACTACACCTATCCAATACTTTATAATCTATTAATGGGAGTGTGCAAGTGCCTACTGGTAGAAGTGGGAGAATCTGGATATTTTGGCCATTGGTTTGTCCCACCATAATTCAGGATGGCACAAACACTGTTTACATTGTGCTCTTCACCAAGATATTGTTGTCATCTCCTAGGTGATTGATGCAGCCAGGAACATTGAAGATGTTCACGCTGACATTAAGAACCACAGTGTTAACGCCATCGTTGCAGCAGAGAATGAGCCAATCGGGGAGCTGTGGAAGTGAGCCTGGAGCAGGAGACCCAATTTATCCTCTGTAGAATCCACCTGACAGTGCCTAGTACACAAGGAGAAGTCTGAGAGGGATGAAATACTTGAATATGAAACTGCAAACTGTATGTTACAATATTTTAAGTGGGTATAGTCAACTCAAATCATTATTTCAACCCCCCCCCCAAAAAAAAACACAACCAAGTAAATTAAATAAATGTCCAAGCTGTAAATTTATTTCTTATTTTGTTCTTATTAACATTTCAAATGGTCTGTTCCTCATTCATCTTCGTGTATTGAGTAAATCAATGAGCCAGTGTTTTTTTTTTTGTACAGAGAAATTTTAACATGACAACGATACTCTGAATGAACAAGATAATCTATTTGGATCTGCGAATTTCACTCAACCAAATTGTTCGGTTTACATCCGTTAATACAGACTTCAGATATCAGTGACCTAAGCAAAAAGTACAGTAGTAAACCGTTATGGATTAAACACTAGTCAACTGTGTTATGGAAATTCCGCTTTGATGGGGAATGGGGGTAAAGGCACCATATCACTTGAAATATTTTATTTTGAAGTGTTAAGACTTTTAATGGAGACGTATAGATGCACATAGTACTGAAACTGGGTTGGTCCTGTATCACCGCCTCCTAGCAAGGAGCCTCCTCATTGGACACAGGGCAGTCAGTGGCTGTTCAGAAGACAACTGTGTGGCACGTCACTACGCCGTCGTTGCCAGGCTGGCTAGTGATGTCATCTCCTGTCCCCTATGGCTTCCCTTCTGATAACAGAGAAGAATCGTTGGGGTTCTGCCCGGGGACATAGGACTGTATTCCATCATCACAGGGACAGAATTTCAAACTCTTCGTCCTCAGAATCAAAGAACCGCTCCAACCTATCAGAGTCTGAGAAATCTAGGAGGGGGAGAAATAATGGGATTCATCAACAGAATCACAACGTCTGTAAAGAGAAATGAATCACCTCGAAAACATATTACATCACTGCATTGTCCTACCCAGATTTAGGCCAGGATTCGATCAAAGGCGTGTTGTAGATAAGCACACAGCGCTTGGCATTTAAAGGTCATTTACACTTGAGCTGACGTCTGCAGGGATAATTGCCTTTTAAAAAAGCGCTCGTTGACAACGCACCTCTTGACCTGAATCGCAGCCTCAATCTGTACAGAGAACTAAATCACAATATCCATTCCTCGACCACCACAGGTCAAGAGAATGTAGACAAGTGTTTGATGTTTACCGGGATTGAGGTTGAGCACGTCTACAGAACAGGCGAAGTGAGATGGTTGACAGTCTACCAGTTCAAACATGGGCAGACCTGCTCTAGTGTGGGACAACTGAAGAGAAGACGGGGCAGAAAATGTGCGATTAGTACACCCTGGGAGAACCGCGAGGAGCTCGATGTTCGCAGGACCCGGCTCACTTAACCACGACAAAACAACTGTCCCGTGAAGTAACCTTTTTATTTTACCAGGTTGACTCATTCAGGTTAAAATAACTTTTCCAGCGGGGACAACTGACACCCCATAACCGATCTGAAAAGAGGTGAATTGATAACCTCCTATATTTGTATCCTTTTGAAACACCATACAGTACCTTTCGGAAGCGCATACACAAGTCATCAAAGTCGTCCTCCGTTCTGCAGAAGAAACCCTGGTAAGCATCAGAGAAGAAGAAGGAACAAAAAGGACAGCTGTAGGACAAACATCTGTTTTACTGTGTCAGCAAAATAAAACACAAATCTCTAGAACTGAAATCACACCTAACCAACGTAGAGGCAACGTTTAGTCATTCGCTTCAAATAGTGGTCAGCAAGATACTATTTAGCTAATGCTATCATTAGGATATACCTGCTGCTTGGGAAAAGTGTACGCAAGCTAAAGTATAGCTCTACCTTTGACCTCAACCCACATAGCCCTAGTTCTCTTACCACTGCGATGGAAGGGTCTATTTCACAGATGTGCATGCGGCACGGCGGGTGCTGACAGTGGTAGGTGTCGTCAGGGACCTGGCTGTCCTCACAGGGCTCTACTGCAGGCTGGGTGGTGTGGGGGTCCAGGTAGATCAGCTCCTCTCCTGGGGGCCAGTTGCAGGACAACAAGCTCTACTTAGCAGTACGAGACCATTCAAACAAGCCATTAAAGTACGACTTTGCGTCTTTTAGCTCCTAGTGAGCAGAGGGTCGCAATAGTGCATGAAGTATCTATTTTAATTGGAGGAGACCATAGACTGGATATAAATAACTAGAGGACCATAGACTGGATATAAATAACTAAAGGACCATAGACTGGATATAAATAACTAAGAGGACCATGGACTGGATATAAATAACTAGAGGAGATCATAGACTGGATATAAATAACTAGAAGAGACCATAGACTGGATATAAATAACTAGAAGAGACCATAGACTGGATATAAATAACTAGAGGAGACCATAGACTGGATATAAATAACTAGAGGACCATAGACTGGATATAAATAACTAGAGGACCATAGACTGGATATAAATAACTAGAGGAGACCATAGACTGGATATAAATAACTAGAGGAGACCATAGACTGGATATAAATAACTAGAGGAGACCATAGACTGGATATAAATAACTAGAGGAGACCATAGACTGGATATAAATAACTAGAGGACCATAGACTGGATATAAATAACTAGAGGAGACCATAGACTGGATATAAATAACTAGAGGACCATAGACTGGATATAAATAACTAGAGGACCATAGACTGGATATAAATAACTAGAGGACCATAGACTGGATATTTCTATGAACTAATGTTAGTGTACAGAACATACCAACATAGCCTATGAAGTAATGGGCATGGTTGGGTTTCCCTCCGATGACACCCAGGGACTGGGGCAGCTGGAAGCACTGCTGTAAACAAGAGACACAGAAAGAGGGGACAGAATTTGACCTGGCTGTATACATGGAAAAGATCATTACACTTTAGTTTGTTGGTGAATATTAGCCTGGCCCCAGATAGGTTTGTGTTGTATAGCCAACTCTCAAGGCCATGACAACAACCATAAGAGTTAGTAAGACTGCACAAACAGATCTGGGACCAGGCTCTTTCTCTCAGTCCCACCTTCAGGGTCTCGATGTAGGCCTCGTTGATATCGCTTAGGCCCAGTCTGAGAGGAATGAGGAGGAGCAGGGGCTTCCAGAGAGCTGTCTCTTCCTCAGCCAGGGCACAGGCCCCCTCCAGGCAGCCGTTACGCTCTGGCATCCCCCCCTGGAGATCCACACACGCTGCTCCACCATAGTCCAGCCAGGGCATACACAACCGCTCTGGGAGAATAGCAACACTACATAACATACAGTGCATTCGGAAAGTATTCAGACCCCTTGACTTTTTCCACATTTTGTTACGTTACAGCATTACTCTAAAAATTATTTAATAGATTTTTTTCCTCATCAATCTACATACAGTAACCCATAATGAAAAGCAAAAACATTTATTTAAAATAAACTGAAATATTACATTTACATAAGTATCAGGTCTCTTCAGAGATGTTAGATTGGGTTCAAGTCCGGGCTCTGGCTGGGCCACTCAAGGACATTCAGAGACCTGTCCCGAAGTCACTCCTGCGTTGTCTTGGCTGTGTGCTTAGGGTCGTTGTCCTGTTGGAACTTGAACCTTCGCCCCAGTTTGAGGTTCTGAGCGTTTTCATCAAGGATCTTTCTGTACTTTGCTCCGTTCATCTTTCTCTCGATCCTGACTAGTGTCCCTGCCGCTGAAAAACATCCCCACAGCATGATGCCGCCACCACCATGCTTCACCGTAGGGATGGTGCCAGCTTTCCTCCAGATGTTACGCTTGACATTCAGGCCAAAGAGTTCAATCTTGGTTTCTCATGGTCAGAGCCCTTAAGGTGCCTTTTTGGCAAACTCCAAGCGGGCTTTCATGTGCCTTTTACTGAAGAGTGGCTTCCGTCTGGCCACTCTACCATAAAGGCCTGATTGGTAGAGTGCTGCAGAGATGGTTGTCCTTCTGGAAGGTTCTCCCGTCTCCACAGAGGAACTCTAGAGCTCTGTCAGAGTGACCATCGGGTTCTTGGGCACTGTTTTTTATATACATTTGCTAAACTTTCAAAAAAACATGTTTTGGCTTTATCATTATGGGGTATTGTGTGTAGATTGATGAGGAAACAAATATATTTGATCAATTTTAGAATAATGCTGTAAGGTAAAACAAAACGTGGAAAACGTCAATGGATCTGAATACTTTGCGAATGCACTGCACACGTCTATACATACACAACCACTCTGGGGAACAGGACAGGAGGTCAGCTTGAATTAGAGTCTGGCTCACTCATCTCAATAGCAAGTTCCAATCTACTATTACGGTAGAGATTGGTCCATGAAAGCCCTTGGCTTGAGTATTCTGGACTACACTCAATACAAAACTAGATGAATGCTAACGTGAGTAGGACTAACAGTTGATGGCCCCCTCCCTCTTTAACCACGTATGAGTAGGACTAACAGTAGATGGCCTCCCTCCTCTTTAACCACGTATGAGTAGGACTAACAGTAGATGGCCCCCTCCTCTTTAACCACGTATGAGTAGGACTAACAGTAGATGGCCCCCTCCTCTTTAACCACGTATGAGTAGGACTAACAGTAGATGGCCTCTTTAACCACGTATGAGTAGGACTAACAGTAGATGGCCTCCCTCCTCTTTAACCACGTATGAGTAGGACTAACAGTAGATGGCCCCCTCCCTCTTTAACCACGTATGAGTAGGACTAACAGTAGATGGCCCCTCCTCTTTAACCACGTATGAGTAGGACTAACAGTAGATGGCCCCTCCCTCTTTAACCACGTATGAGTAGGACTAACAGTAGTTGGCCCCTTCCCTCTTTAACCACGTATGAGTAGGACTAACAGTAGATGGCCCCCTCCTCTTTAACCAAGTATGAGTAGGACTAACAGTAGATGGCCTCTTTAACCACGTATGAGTAGGACTAACAGTAGATGGCCCCTCCCTCTTTAACCACGTATGAGTAGGACTAACAGTAGATGGCCCCTCCCTCTTTAACCACGTATGAGTAGGACTAACAGTAGATGGCCCCCTCCTCTTTAACCAAGTATGAGTAGGACTAACAGTAGATGGCCTCCCTCCTCTTTAACCACGTATGAGTAGGACTAACAGTAGATGGCCTCCCTCCTCTTTAACCACGTATGAGTAGGACTAACAGTAGATGGCCCCTCCTCTTTAACCACGTATGAGTAGGACTAACAGTAGATGGCCTCCCTCCTCTTTAACCACGTATGAGTAGGACTAACAGTAGATGGCCCCCTCCTCTTTAACCACGTATGAGTAGGACTAACAGTAGATGGCCCCCTCCTCTTTAACCACGTATGAGTAGGACTAACAGTAGATGGCCCCCTCCTCTTTAACCACGTATGAGTAGGACTAACAGTAGATGGCCCCCCTCCTCTTTAACCACGTATGAGTAGGACTAACAGTAGATGGCCTCTTTAACCACGTATGAGTAGGACTAACAGTAGATGGCCTCTTTAACCACGTATGAGTAGGACTAACAGTAGATGGCCCCCTCCTCTTTAACCACGTATGAGTAGGACTAACAGTAGATGGCCTCCCTCCTCTTTAACCACGTATGAGTAGGACTAACAGTAGATGGCCTCCCTCCTCTTTAACCATGTATGAGTAGGACTAACAGTAGATGGCCCCCTCCTCTTTAACCACGTATGAGTAGGACTAACAGTAGATGGCCTCTTTAACCACGTATGAGTAGGACTAACAGTAGATGGCCCCCCTCCTCTTTAACCACGTATGAGTAGGACTAACAGTAGATGGCCTATTTAACCACGTATGAGTAGGACTAACAGTAGATGGCCTCCCTACTCTTTAACCACGTATGTGTAGGACTAACAGTAGATGGCCTCCCTCCTCTTTAACCACGTATGAGTAGGACTAACAGTAGATGGCCTCCCTCCTCTTTAACCACGTATGTTCTATAGATTGATGAGGCACTGTGTTAATCCTGTTGCGTCATGACTGTGTTCACTACTCACTGATCTCTTCAATCACCACAGTGTTGTCCATAGCCACATGTACAGCCAGGCGACTCCACGAGTCAAACACAGCTAGTTTCCTGAGGGGCAAGACGGGTGATATTCAACGCAGTGTAGCAGTCATCAACTGTATCACACACTGCGCAGCCACAGCCTGAGTGCCAGTCTGTTTGTGCTAATGCCAATGTTTGGCTTGACAACGACCGCAATGGATTTGGCAAGAGCGCACACAGATCTGAGACCAGGCTAGTGCAGCCATCATCTGTACCACAGAGTTGGTCATTATCTAGACTGGAGACTAAGTGACGAGCTCACTGTACTTACTTCAGTACCTGTGCCACTGTGTTCGGTCCGTACCACTGGCCTATAGACTTCCCCTCTCCGACTCCCATCTGGGCTGCAGTACACAGACACACAACGGATGTTCGTATTATCCTAATAATGATGTCATCCGAGCTGCAGTACACAGACACACAAGTGATGTTTTATCCTAATAAAGACAGATGTTGTTATACCAATGACGTCAACCTAATAATGATTAGTATAATGCTACTGGTGTAAGAAATACTGCCCATTCCTTTTGTGAATATAAAGTAGGACTGTGTGAAGATCGTTGTATAAGATTATACAAGTCAGTATTCACCGATTTGATGTAAAGAATAGTAGCCATCTTTTTTGTCAAGGAAGGCGTTGAGGATACTGATGTACTCTTCTCTCTGAGGCTGGCTCCTCATCCATCTCCAGTCTGCTTAACAAACACACCATTATCAATGGCCGGGTGAAACAAGTACCCCCTTTTGTACAGAACACATAGTACAAGTGGAATACGAGATTTGTATCACAACAGTGCCGGAGATTATTTGGTGAAGTACATTTGTATAACTTGAATAAAATAAGCTAATGTTGAAGGGTACACACAAACACACTAGCTGTAGGCTTCAGGGCGCAGATTACGGTACAGAATTAGAAAAGCAGTCATTCGTACCTTGGCCTAGATGCCTGCGGACTAGGGCCTCGCCTAGGATCATCTGTCCACATCGCAGCATGCAGCCCCAGCCTGTGTCGGACGTAGGCCCTGTCCCTCCTGGAACACATTGAAACAATCTGCACCTCATAGGCTAATCTTATTGGCATTACAATCAAAATGCTATGGTACTGTAGGCGTATTAGTAACGTCCTTAGGGTTTCTTCTGCGGCCTGCTACTGTAGGTTTAGGCTACTCACCAATGGGTGGGAAGTTTTTTCTGTAGGTGAACCATAGTCGTGAAGTGACATGTGAAAGAATGTCTTCCTTTTCTGGATAAGCAAAGACAATGAGTTAGCGAAGAAAATTGCCTTCTGCTGCTTACAGTAGGCCTTTATGTGGTGTCTGCTGCTTACAGTAGGCCTTTATGTGGTGTCTGCTGCTTACAGTAGGCCTTTAAGTGGTGTCTACTGCTTACAGTAGGCCTTTATGTGGTGTCTGCTGCTTACAGTAGGCCTTTATGTACGGTCTACTGCTTACAGTAGGCCTTTATGTACTGTCTGCTGCATACGGTAGGCCTTTATGTACTGTCTGCTGCTTACAGTCAGCCTTTATGTACTGTCTGCTGCATACAGTAGGCCTTTATGTGGTGTCTACTGCTTACAGTAGGCCTTTATGTGGTGTCTGCTGCTTACAGTAGGCCTTTAAGTGGTGTCTACTGCTTACAGTAGGCCTTTATGTGGTGTCTGCTGCTTACAGTAGGCCTTTATGTACGGTCTACTGCTTACAGTAGGCCTTTATGTACTGTCTGCTACATACGGTAGGCCTTTATGTACTGTCTGCTGCTTACAGTCAGCCTTTATGTACTGTCTGCTGCATACAGTAGGCCTTTATGTGGTGTCTACTGCTTACAGTAGGCCTTTATGTGGTGTCTGCTGCTTACAGTAGGCCTTTATGTACGGTCTACTGCTTACAGTAGGCCTTTATGTACGGTCTGCTGCATACGGTAGGCCTTTATGTACTGTCTGCTGCTTACAGTCAGCCTTTATGTACTGTCTGCTGCATACGGTAGGCCTTTATGTACTGTCTACTGCTTACAGTAGGCCTTTATGTACTGTCTGCTGCATACGGTAGGCCTTTATGTACTGTCTGCTGCTTACAGTCAGCCTTTATGTACTGTCTGCTGCTTACAGTAGGCCTTTATGTACTGTCTGCTGCTTACAGTAGGCCTTTATGTACTGTCTGCTGCATACGGTAGGCCTTTATGTACTGTCTGCTGCTTACAGTCAGCCTTTATGTACTGTCTGCTGCTTACAGTAGGCCTTTATGTACTGTCTGCTGCTTACAGTCAGCCTTTATGTACTGTCTGCTGCTTACAGTCAGCCTTTATGTACTGTCTGCTGCATACGGTAGGCCTTTATGTACTGTCTGCTGCTTACAGTCAGCCTTTATGTACTGTCTGCTGCATACAGTAGGCCTTTATGCACTGTCTGCTGCTTACAGTAGGCCTTTATGTACTGTCTGCTGCTTACAGTAGGCCTTTATGTACTGTCTGCTGCATACGGTAGACCTTTATGTACTGTCTGCTGCTTACGGTAGGCCTTTATGTACTGTCTGCTGCATACGGTAGGCCTTTATGTACTGTCTGCTGCTTACGGTAGGCCTTTATGTACTGTCTGCTGCTTACGGTAGGCCTTTATGTACTGTCTGCTGCTTACGGTAGGCCTTTATGTACTGTCTGCTGCTTACGGTATGCCTTTATGCACTGTCTGCTGCTTACAGTAGGCCTTTATGCACTGTCTTTGTTCTGTACTTCATTTATCTGATGTGTATACAATGATGACTTACTGAGGATCAAATCAAATGTTATTTGTGACATGTGCCGAATACAAACGGTATGTTATAACAATGCTGTCATCCTAATAAAGATGTTTTTATACGGTGAAATGTTTACTTACAAGCCCTTAAACCAACAATGCAGAGTAAGAAAATGCTAAATAAACTAAATGTTTAAAAAAAACAACAACAGTGACACCACCTCCCCTCTTGCATTACATAGCAGCAACGTTGTAGGTGACAGTAGACTGCCCCAGTATACGTGTGTTAGAGATTGTCGACGATGAGTATGACACGACTCCACGCGAACTCCAAGAAAATGCCCAGAAAACGCTGATTCAAACTCCCATAAGACAAGCGTTATGTCAAAATACCTTCGTTGCCATCTTCATTTACTCAAAGTTCAACAAAGTTCCACATATAAATGTACAAGCAACTGAGAAAATGCCTCTTTGGCACCTCCAATGGCAGCTGTTGTCGACTCCGACCTGTGTGTGGCAGTAATGAGTGATTGGAGGTCCTGAATACGCATTTTCTCTTGTTGCTTGTAAATGTTTCAGTGGATTTTTTTGGGAAGTAAATACCGGCCGTAACGTGAGTAAATGAAGATAGATACTCAACGAAATTCCATATTTGGTGAGTAACGAACACATTATAACATATGCAGAGCTGTCTGATGAGAGTTTGTATCAGAACTTTCTGCCCGTCAGAGAGGAGACTCATCGGCTACATCTCTAACACACATATACTGGGGCAACAGTACACCTATTTTATGACCCGATGTCTTCAGTACCTGTGAGTGCATTGAATTCTTTCCCCAAGATCCACACAGGCTCTGAGGTCTCTGGAAAGTCGTCAAACTCTCCAAAGCCAAGTGTGTCGTATGTGAGAGTAGCTGAAATATAAAAGTGCATCTGATTCAGAACACCTTGTTACATGGCTCTCACACACACACACACACACACACACACACTTTTACAAGGCATCATTAATGAACACCTTCCTAATATTGCGTTGCACTCCATTTTGCACTCAGAACAGCCCCAATTCATCAGAGCATGGATTCTACAAGGTGCCGACGCATTCCACAGGGATGCTGGGCCATGTTGACTCCAATGCATCCTTCAGTTGTGTCAAGTTGGCTGGATGTCCTTTGGGTGGTGGACCATTCTTGATACACGCGGGAAACTGTTGAGCGTGAAATACCCAGAAGCGTTGCAGTTCTTGACACAAACCGGTGCACCTAATACCCCTGTTCGAAGGCTCTTAAATCTTTTTGTCTTGCCCCGTCACCCTCTGAGTGGCACACATACACAATCTCAATTGTTTTCAAGGCTTTAAAAATCCTTCTTGAACATGTCTCCTCCCCCTCCATCTACACTGATTGAAGTGGATTTAACAGCTGACATCAATAAGGAATCATAGACTGACCAGGTGAAAGCTATGTCATGGAAAAAGCATGTTGTCCACTCAGTGTATATTGATTTCAGTAACAGGACTAGTAGATAGCTATCATCCAAGCACCTTCAGCACTGCAAAACATACTCAATGCAGTTTTGATAGTTGAGCTTGCTGGCTGGCTAGCTAGCTAGCCAAGGATGGGATTGCGACAGAGAATGACATTGCAAATACAGATATGGCTTGCTAGCTACGTGACCATCCTTTCAAGCAGTTGTTGGTAGCTTAGCTAGTTAGTTAGTTAGTTAGCTAGTGACACTGGACAATAACGTTATGTTACATGGGCGTAGACGACGACGAATAATACAAAAAAAAAAGGTGATTTGTCTTGGGAGTCAAGGACCCAATCATGCTAACGTTTAAACTGATGTCAAGGACAGAACATAGCCGCAGGTAAACATGGGTTTATTTCACCTTAGTTCCGTCGTTTTCAGTCCAAAAATATAATGATTGCTAGGTTAGCTAGCTAGTTCGCCAACAAAATGTTTTTCATAAATCTACCAAAACGGACATCAGCTGGTTTTTAGCCTGTCTGTCTGCTAGCTAGTAACAGTATCTGCCCAACAAGCTAGCTGTGACTGATGATTCACATTCAAAATAGATGTAAACCTCAACTGATGTACACAACTTGGAATCCATTATGAAATAGCTAAATTAATACCGTTTTGTTCAGATGGACTGTTAAAAACACAGACGCTTGTTAAATTAAATTTTAATAAAGAAATGTTTCCTACCTGCATCCATCCTGACAGTTCTTCACCCTATCTTGTTGTTGTTGTTGGCCCGTCCAACAGTGTGAAATATCAACCGGCCAATGAGAAATCAATACAGCCGACATCACCTTGCAGTATCCAATAAGATGTCCTCTTTTTTGGGGGCAACTAGTTCGTCCAATGAGAAGACGCCGAACTCATCATAAGGCGTAACCTTTTTCGCAGATCTGTTGGTGTGTTGATAGAAAGGGAAGCGATTCAACGCGTGTTTCTTGCCACCTATGTTATTGTAGCGACCCAGGGCCCAGGATCGTTTATAGTAATGAAGATCAGCGGGGGGACAACCTGGCAAACTGACAACCAAAGTAAACAGGAAGTCAGAGAAAGAAAGGGATTTGTCCAACGTGTCCCGTCCCGTGATCACTTGTTTACGGTCAACGCTAGACGGGATATAGATTATGTCACACAGACGTCAAAAATGTATTTTTTGTTGTTGTTGCATTTTAATCTAATTTCTCCTAACTTGCTGCGTAAATTCTCCTAACCTGCTGCGTAAATTCTCCTAACCTGCTGTGTAAATTCTCCTAACCTGCTGCATAAATTCTCCTAACCTGCTGCGTAAATTCTCCTAACCTGCTGAGTAAATTCTCCTAACCTGCTACGAAAATTTTGTAAAATATTGACAAACTATCCCTTCTAGACAAAATCATTGTTTACCCCCCCCCAGCTGTCAACTCGCCTGTAATAACCTTTAATAGTTTCCCATGAATTATAAAAAAAATATATATTGTTTTGTCTTGAGCCAATAAATAACGACTCATTATAATTTTGTAGATCAGTCAGTTATTCACAATTTACCCATGATACATCACGGTTTTGATGCTCTCCAACACGGTTGTCACTAGTTAACACAGCCACAAAGTCATAAACCCCACCTATTTCTGAAATGTATATTCTTAAAATGTGATTTTAAACCTAACCTTAACCACACTGCTAAGTTTATGCACAATCTTAACCTTGAATTAAGACCAAATAGCACATTTTTGTTTTCATGATTTAAAAAAATGTATAGCCAATTGTATTATAGGCTGTGTTCTGGGATTCATCCTATAACATTGAAGAGTACCACATCAGTCACCGGCCATAATTCATGGATCTACAGGCAACATCTGCACTGAACTAAAGGCTAGAGCTGCCATTTTCAAGGAGTGGGACACTAATCCGGAAGCTTATAAGAAATCCTGTTAAACCGACGAGCCATCAAACAGTCAAAAAGTCAATACAGGACTAAGATCGAATCCTACTACGCCGGCTCTGACGCTCGTCGGCTGTGGCAGGGCTTGCAAACTATCGAGAATTACAAAGGGAAACCCATCCGCATGCTGCCCAGTGGCGCAAGCCTACCAGAGGAGCTAAAATCCTTCTAACACTGAACCATGCATGAGAGCACCAGCTGTTCCGGACGACTGTGTGATCTCGCTCTCCATAGTCGATGTGAGTAAGACCATTAAACAGGTTAACATTCACAAGGCCCGCAGGGCCAGATGGATTACCAGGACGTGTACTCAGAGCATGCGCTGACAAGTGTCTTCACCATTTATTAAATTGTAAATCGGGAGGTGCCAGGAAAGAAAAGTGAGCTGGGGGTCTCTGAGGCACTGGAATGAACCCCTCTTGTTCTAAATACACTTAGAACAAAGCAGTGCATGCATATCATCACATTTGCGTAGTAGCATAGAGCAGTAGAGAAGAGAGAAAACGTTGTACTTGGGTCTGGGAAGAATTTGGCCTTTTTATAAACACATTTCATGTACTTTTCAGACTTTAGCAGAATATTTTTTTAATACCCACACAAATGATTGAAATGACAGGCTACTTTGACACTGACAAACTGAGAATCTGAGATCAATAAATGGACAAAATGACCGATACTCTCGTGCCAAAAGCATATCTCTCTTTATATTACTTAGTAAAACAATGTTCGCTCCATAGGCCTATTATAGCTTAAAGTCAGAATATTTTTTTGTTTTAAACAGGAGTATTTGAAATATTACAAAAAGGCTTGTTCTGGCTGCATGTGGTTCACTAACAGATTTACTGTGCATTCCCAAGCTACAGTACAGTGGGGCAAAAAAGTATTTAGTCAGCCACCAATTGTGCAAGTTCTCCAACTTAAAAAGATGAGAGAGGCCTGTAATTTTCATCATAGGTACACTTCAACTATGACAGACGAAATGAGAAAAAGAAATCCAGAAAATCACATTGTAGGATTTTTTATTTATTTATTTGCAAATTATGGTGGAAAATAAGTATTTGATCAATAACAAAAGTTTATCTCTATACTTTGTTATATACCCTTTGTTGGCAATGACAGAGGTCAAACGTTTTCTGTAAGTCTTCACAAGGTTTTCACACACTGTTGCTGGTATTTTGGCCCATTCCTCCATGCAGATCTCCTCTAGAGCAGTGATGTTTTGGGGCTGTCGCTGGGCAACACAGACTTTCAACTCCCTCCAAAGATTTTCTATGGGGTTGAGATCTGGAGACTGGCTAGGCCACTCCAGGACCTTGAAATGCTTCTTACGAAGCCACTCCTTCGCTGTTCGGCGGTGTGTTTGGGATCATTGTCATGCTGAAAGACCCAGCCACGCTTTCATCTTCAATGCCCTTGCTGATGGAAGGAGGTTTTCACTCAAAATCTCACGATACATGGCCCCATTCATTCTTTCCTTTACACGGATCAGTCGTCCCTGGTCCCTTTGCAGAAAAACAGCCCCAAAGCATGATGTTTCCACCCCCATGCTTCACAGTAGGTATGGTGTTCTTTGGATGCAACTCAGCATTCTTTGTCCTCCAAACACGACGAGTTGAGTTTTTACCAAAAAGTTCTATTTTGGTTTCATCTGACCATATGACATTCTCCCAATCCTCATCTGGATCATCCAAATGCTCTCTAGCAAACTTCAGACGGGCCTGAACATGTACTGGCTTAAGCAGGGGGACACGTCTGGCACTGCAGGATTTGAGTCCCTGGCGGCGAGTGTGTTACTGATGGTAGGCTTTGTTACTTTGGTCCCAGCTCTCTGCAGGTCATTCACTAGGTCCCCGTGTGGTTCTGGGATTTTTGCTCACCGTTCTTGTGATCATTTTGACCCCACAGGGTGAGATCTTGCGTGGAGCCCCAGATCGAGGAAGATTATCAGTGGTCTTGTATGTCTTCCATTTCCTAATAATTGCTCCCACAGTTGATTTCTTCAAACCAAGCTGCTTACCTATTGCAGATTCAGTCTTCCCAACCTGGTGCAGGTCTACAATTTTGTTTCTGGTGTCCTTTGACAGCTCTTTGGTCTTGGCCATAGTGGAGTTTGGAGTGTGACTGTTTGAGGTTGTGGACAGGTGTCTTTTATACTGATAACAAGTTCAAACAGGTGCCATTAATACAGGTAACGAGTGGAGGACAGAGGAGCCTCTTAAAGAAGAAGTTACAGGTCTGTGAGAGACAGAAATCTTGCTTGTTTGTATGTGACCAAATACTTATTTTCCACCATAATTTGCAAATAAATTCATAAAAAATCCTACAATGTGATTTTCTGGATTTTTTTCCTAATTTTGTCTGTCATAGTTGAAGTGTACCTATGATGAAAATTACAGGCCTCTCTCATCTTTTTAAGTGAGAGAACTTGCACAATTGGTGGCTGACTAAATACTTATTTGCCCCACTGTATATGCCTTGTGATTGGTCTACATCAACACAATCCACAGCAGTGGCGGTTCTAGCTTGTATGGCTATATTGGCGAACCCCCACCCCCCACCAACAACAACAACAAAGCACCATTCTGTTAACTGTAATTTTGTTATTTCAACATTTGGAACATAAATAAATCATCCTAACATTTAAAACTATATAAATATACAAATATATACAAAAATAAGACTCATAAATATCAAAAATAAGTAACAAAGACAAATAGAAACAAATTTGTGTTGATTTGGCACTCGAGCATCAATACATTACCCATCCCCCAACACTGTCAACCAAGAGTCCAGACTAAACCATTTCACCCTGGTGGTGTGCAGACTGGTTTTATATTATTCTTAATGATTTCTCACAAACCAGATAAAAATACAACAATATGTCTGTGAAACTATAGATCGACTATACCTAAATCCGCCACTGATCCACAGCTAGCCTACTTAAAAGAAATAAGCTACTGGTCCTCTGTGGTTAAATTATAGGTCTACTCCTGGTGTAGTATTCTGAATGATTTAATTTCTTTCTGAACAGACAGCAGTAATTCTATAACTTTGGCAAATTTATTTCAATTAATCAGGGGGTGCTGCAGGTCCTCCAGCACCCTTCCCGAAGGCTATGATTCTATAAGAAAATAAATGCAGTGCAACGCTGGAGAGATGAGTTGCAGGCTCATGTCTAGCAGAGAGAAGAGAGATAATATAACGTTTTAGTTCTGAGAGAGCCACGTGTTGGTCTCAAACATAGGATATCATGTTGTGTAAACCATAAGCCAGCCCAACACAAAAAAATAATGGTCTGGGGTTGTTTTTCATGGTTCGGCCTAGGCCCCTTAGTTCCAGTGACAAACCCCCTGTGCCCAAAGCGAGGTCCATACAGAAATGGCTTGTCGAGATAAGTGTTGAAGAACTTGACTGGCCTGCACAGAGTCCTGACCTCAACCCCATCGAACACCTTTGGGATGAATTGGAACACTGACTGCGACCCAGGAGGCCTAATCGCCCAACATCAGTGCCCGACCTCACGAAGGCTCTTGTGGTTGAATGGAAGCAAGTCCCCTGCAGCAATGTTCCAACTTCTTGTAGAAACCCTTCCCAGAAGAGTGGAGGCTGTTATGGCAGCAAAGGGGGGGACCAACTCCATATTAATGCCCATGATTTTGGAATGAGATGTTCGACGAGCAGGTGTCAACATACAATTATCATGTAGTGTATCTACCTCAATTACCTTGTACCCCTGCACATCGACTCAGTACTACTACTCCCTGTATATAGAGATGTTATTACCTCGTAGCCCTGACCGTCGACTCAGTACTGCTACTCCCTGTATGTAGCCATGTTATTACCTCGTACCCCTGCACATCGACTCAGTACTGCTACTCCCTGTATATAGACATGTTATTACCTCGTACCCCTGACCGTCGACCCAGTACTGCTACTCCCTGTATGTAGCCATGTTATTACCTCGTACCCCTGCACATCGACTCAGTACTGCTACTCCCCGTATGTAGTCATGTTATTACCTCGTACCCCTGCACGTCGACTCAGTACTGCTACTCCCCGTATGTAGTCATGTTATTACCTCATACCCCTGACCGTCGACTCAGTACTGCTACTCCCTGTATGTAGCCATGTTATTACCTCGTACCCTGCACATCGACTCCGTAATGGTATATAGCCATGTTTTCGTTACTCATTGTGTATTTATTTATTTATAATGATTTAACTTTTTATTATCGATTTGTATTACTATGGTTTTGTTTCACTTTGTCTTGCATTGGAGCTCAGAGCTCAAGAACTTCACCGTACCCTGTAAATACATCTGCAACCTTGCACATGTGACTATTAAAACTAATCGAATCCATTATTTTTCCACACAAAAAAATTAAAAAATCCCTCTGCATTGTTGGAAAGGGCCCTGTAAGTAAACATTTCACTGTTCATTACACATGTTGTTTATGGTTCGATTCCCGCTGGAGCCACCCAAAATGTAGAATGTATGCATGCATGACTTTGGAAAAACGTGTCTGCTAAATGGTATATTATATTTGAACGCTATTTATATCTAGTGGGAAGATAAAGACTCTTCACTACCTTAACTTTCTACCATACAAATACTTAGTGTGTCCTACAGTTAGCCCAAGGTGATCAGAATAAAAGGTTCTCTAATATTGCAATAGACAAAACTTTGGTGTTATACTTGTATTGGACAATAGGTGGCAGTAAACCATGATAAATTGGCTATTCAAGACTACATATGGCAGACTTGGGCTATTTGGTCCGACCATTCACTTGTTAGTAGGCTAAGCTAAGTTGGTATCCCTTTTCAATGTATAATGCTGACGTTAATAAATAAGATAAAACAATGTTGAAATGTAAAACATTTTATTTCTGAAGACAGTGCTGCATGCCAAACACAGTGTATATGTAAGCTACTGTGTAGTTATTCACAGAATACAAATCATTTGTAGAAAACAGACAAAATGTCTGAATGGGATTCAAGTTTCAGGTGATAAAGTGATCCATAATTGCACAATATTCTACAAAAAGTCATACACACACACACTTATTCACCCAGATAGTGTAAATTCACACACACACACACACACACACACACACACACACACACACACACACACACACACACACACACTCATCAACTACGTGGAGCATGCAGACAAACCTTGGAATCTAAACGATGTTTCCATCCAAACGGAGGAATTCTGAATGACTTCACAATTTTCCTTTTGAAAAGTCATCTCACAGCGTCATCGCAGGTGTTCTGGTCATTCTTATTGTCAGCCACCAGGGGAAGTATGGATGAAAATACTGGTTTATTTACAGGCACACTGTCTGGGCCATATCACCTTTACGTGACATGTGCAGAACTGAAACTCAAAATGTATAGAAATCTTGCATTGCTTTGAATGTAATACTTGCCCATGAGTAATGCAAGCATAAATCAAGCTCCTGAGTGGCGCAGCGGTCTGAGGCACTGTATCTCAGTGCTAGAGGCGTCACTACAGACACCCTGGTTCGAATCCAGGCTGTATCACAACCGGCCTGTGATTGGGAGTCCCATAGGGAGGTGCACGTCTGGGTTAGGGTTTGGCCGTCATTGTAAATACGAATTTGTTCTTAAACTGACTTGCCCTGGTTAAATAAAGGTTCAATCAAATAAAATAAAAAGACTCAAGGAATGTGACTCAGACGTAGCTGAAGAAAAACAAATACAGAATGAGAGTTATTCTATAGATCTATATCACTAGACTACTACCTCACAATCCAGCCGGAGGATCTGTAATGCGCTGTCAAGCTATATAATAAATACCCTACAGTTTGTTCAAAGCAGACGAGGCTCACAGGCTAATTCACATTGACGCTCCAGGCCAGTGTGTTTGTGAAGGCCCAAGGTGCTCGCCAGTGGCAGTGTCGGAGCTCCTAAGCAAACTGCTGCAGGTGTAAACAACAACGTATCTAGACGCTAGAGCAGTGATGGCTGCAGCTCAGACAGAGCGAGAGGGACAGAGGAAGGCTGGCTGGCCCTGAGTACCAGTCTGTTTGTGCAACTCATTGTCATGACAAACATGTGTTTGGCTTGACAATGACATCACTGGAGTTGTCAAGAGCACAAAATGGTGGATGGGGGTGGCTGTGTTCGTATGGGGCAGACTGCTCATCGTGAGTCTGTGACCCTCCTCCTCTGTGGTTACTTGTCCCGAAGCAGGTAAAACACCATGGCCTTCAGGTAATGTCCACAGGCACAGGCAGCGGACATCAACCAATGGGAGCGGAAGCTGGGGTCTGTGTTCACCACGCACCTCGTGATATCAGCCTGCGAGGGAAGAGAAATAACAGCAATTCAGTCTTTTAGGGAAGAGAGAGATGACAGCAACTCAGCCTGTGAGGGAAGAGAGAATAAGCAACTCTCAGATACTAGCCAGCATTATTGAAACAGACACTACATGACCAAAGGTATGTGGACACCTGCTCATCTAACATCTCATTCCAAAATCATGGGCATTAATATGGAGTTGGTCCCCCCCTTCGCTGCTATATCAGCCTCCACTATTCTTGGAAGGCTTTCTACTAGATGTTGGGGACTTGCTTCCATTCAGCCACAAGAGCATTGGTAAGGTTGGGCGATTAGGCCTGGCTTGCAGTCGGCGTTCCAATTCATCCCAAAGGTATTTGATGGGAGTTGAGGTCAGGGCTCTGTGCAGGCCAGTCAAGTTCTTCCACACCGATCTCGACAAACCATCTGTATAGACATCGCTTTGTGCAAGGGGGCGTTGTCATGCTGAAACAGGAAAGGGCCTTCCCCAAACTGTTTCCACAAAGTTGGAAGCACAGAATCATCTAGAATGTCATTGTATGCTGTAGCGTTAAGATTCCCCTTCACTGGAACTAAGGGGCCTAGCACGAACCATGAAAAACAGCCCCACACCATTATCCCTTCGCCACCAAACTTTACAGTTGGCACTATGCATTGGGGTAGGTAGCGTTCTCCTAGCATCTGCCAAAACCCAGATTCGTCCGTCGGACTGCCAGATGGTGAAGCGTGATTTATCACTCCATAAAAACGCATTTCCACTGCTCCAGAGTACAATTACAGCGAGCTTTGGTTGGTTGGTTGGCACTCCTACAGCGATCAATACTGTTAAATCCATGAGGGGACTAGTGTGGAAGACGGGTGGAAAAATCAGTACACAGACCTTTGAGCAGAGGCTGGGCACTGATGATGTCACAAGTCAAAGTTTCAAAAGACAGTGAGGGATTCCCCGCACACACACACAGATTTCCTTTAAAACAGGGAGGGACCCTTTTACAGTTAGTCAGTAAGCAATGAATGCCTGATAAATAACATGCGTCAACAGGACTAGATTACATTACAAAATGTGTTTGAGATATGTTGGTCTCTCCAAATAGATATTATCTAGACTAGAGGTCAGGTGAAAATGTTCGTTAAGAAGAAAAAAAAAAAAATAGTATCACATAAAAAGATGAGGAAATGCAGCGAGTTAACAACTGAGCAGTCTCAGCCAAACCCAAAACTGTAATCTTAACGACATGTATTTCAACATACCACTTGAAACAATTTGGTCAAAGGTTTTGAACAGCAGTAAAACAGCACAATAAGGAGAAAATAAATGAGTCACCAAGACTCTTATGACATTGAATCCATGTGGACAACTGATTGGATTTGCAAAAAAGTAAATCAAGGGAAGGGATTTTTTTTTAAACCTAAATCCAATGACATGGTGAAATGTTTTGTTGATTTCACATTAGATTAAATATGAACCAAAACTAGACGTTGAAAGGATGTCTGTGCCCACTGGGAGGCTACATCCACACAGTTCTACTAGCTAATAGCGCAGCCATTTCCTTCTCAATGTTTTGGTATGGTTCATATCGGCATCAAACTCCACTTCGACATTTTATGATCTTACTTCCAATGGGCCATTCCAAGGGTGAGTCTCAAATGGCACCCTATGGGTCCTGGTCAAAAGTTGTGCACTATATAGGGAATCGGGTTCCACTTGGGACAAAGGCCTGCTTTAGAGGGATTCTTGGTTGACGCTTTTGTAACAGTATAGCTTCCGTCCCTCTCCTCGCCCCTACCTGGGCTCGAACCACGGACCCTCTGCACATATCATCAACAACTGACACCCACGAAGCATCGGTACCCATCGCTCCGCAAGAGCAAGAGGAACAACTACTTCAAGGTCTCAGAGCAAGGGGAACGACTACTTCAAGGTCTCAGAGCGAGTGACGTCAGCGGTTGAAATGCTGTTAGCGCGCACCCCGCTAACTAACTAGCCATTTCACACCGGCTACACTTTGCCAACAGAGCAGAATTCACAGATTTTTAGGCCGAGGCTCTTTGCCAGTCCTCCTCTCAGCTTTGAGTACCAGTTGAGCACCATGCTTTGCTCTCGCCGGATTTTCATCAGATGTTCTCTAGAGCAAGACTATATATTGAGACATTATTTGGGAGTTTCTTAAAGTAGTGGCTGAATTCAACTCAATATCTAGACGATGGCGTTTAGAAATAGCTGTTACAGACACCTCAGAGGACAAAGCCTTGAGTTAGTCAATGTGCCAAACACCCTGCCCTTCTACCATGTACAGGACAGGGAGTTCTGTTTTGCGGTCATGATTGTATTGTGTTCAGGCTCTTGTTTGCCTCAGTTTTATTGAGCTAGTCTCTCAGTGGACACCTTGAGTGACATGTTCAGGACACATCTGATAGGTGGGTATGCAAGACCGGCAGTCTGAATTCAAATATGTACAACATAGGGGAAACACATACACGCTGCGCCCGTTTCTCTCAGCTTGCACTCAACCGATCCTTCTAAATCAACGATGCTGCTTTCCAAGTTGCTTCTAAGTTTGAATCCACATGTTTTCTCTTCTATAATATTAGTTTGCGTATCTTGCTTTTTTTTGTTGCAAAATTAGAGTTAGTTAGTCTAAGGAAGCTGGCATGTGCCTAATTCTAATCGCTATCTAGCTAATTGCCCTTAAGATAAAATCACTAGCTAGGGCGAAGCAAATGTTCGCTCTGATACAGGTTGCTACCAGTGGTGGTGTAGATCAGCATGTGGTTTGTGTAAACGCCATGTTCTCAATCAGAAGTAGCCTGTTCTAAAATAGTTTTCTAAAATGTAACATCTATGCATCAATTCCAACGCTATTAGGGTCCACTGGGAAACAGGCGAAGCGTCAACACAGGACAAAGATCGACTCCTACTACACCGGATCTGACGCTCGTCGGATGGGGAAGGGCTTGCAAACTATCACGGATTACAAATGAAAAACACAGCGAGCTGCCCAATGACGCAAGTCTATCAGACGAGCTAAATGCCTTCTATGTTCGTTTCAAGGCAAGCAACACTGAACCATGTGTGAGAGCACCAGCTGTTCCGGACGACTGTGCGATCACGCTCTCCGTAGCCGATTTTACACGTACTCAGAGCACGCGCTGACCATTCTGGCAAGTGTCTTCACTTACGACACCTCTTCCCCCCCCTCAGGAGACTGAAAAGATTTGGCATGGGTCCTTAGATCCTCAAAAAGTTATACAGCTGCACCATTGAGAGCATCTTGACTGGCTGCATCACTGCCTGGTATGGCAACTGCTCGGCATCGGACCACAAGGCGCTACAGAGGGTAGTGCGTACTGCCCAGTACATCACTGGGGCCGAACTCCCTGCCATCCAGGTCCTCTATACCAATCGGTGTCAGAGGAAGGCCCTAAACATTGTCAAAGACTCCAGCCACCCAAGTCATAGACTGTTCTCTCTGCTACCGCATGGCAAGTGGTACCAGAAACGCCAAGTCTGGGACCAAAAGGCCTGAACAGCTTCGACCCCGAAGCCATAAGACTGCAGAGTCTACCCATATACGTATTGTCAAATAGCATTTGTCTGAGGGGTTTTCTCCCATTCTAGTAATTGCATGTCTATCGGTAGAACTACGGCACGGTGAGCATAGAAATATAATCTATAAAAAGTGCATGGAACCTCTAACGTTCTATAGATTCTACTGTATTTCTGTTTTCTATACTTGTGTTCCTCTTACCCATCCTCCTCTCCTCTTCAACCAGGAGACCAGGCTCTTGCGAACAAACTCCCCCATGCAGTCTACGATGGTGTGGACCATTACTGGGTGACCATGCCTCACGCAGTCCACCGCCAGGGCACCAGCTACCGCATACAGGGATACCACCTTCCCCCATGTTACACCTGAGGAGAGATGCAGACAGAGACTCAAGACACTAAAACAACCAGAATACCCTCTTTCACACACATTCCAATAATCTTAGCGGTGTCCAATGTACATTTAAAAAAATTTTTACCCATTTCATTTCAGCGTATTACAAAAAAAGATCATGTAGAATTATTACTTCTGACTGGATAGAAAATTGCATGAGATCATTGTTAGGTTTTTTTACATGATCATGCTGCCTGACGGGTGCCTGTCTGTCTGCCTAACAGTCTGCCTGTCTTGTCTTTCTGCCTGCCTTGTCTGACGAGCTGACTGCATCTCTGCCAGGAACTCCTTTAGTGAAGGCAGACAGAGAGAGAGAGAGACAGACAGACAGACAGACAGACAGAGACAGACAGACATAACTAGCTGTAGTCTCCAGGCATTCAGCCGACATGCCCATCTGCCAAACAACAATACATCACAAAGACAAGTCGAAAACTGGCATATTATTCTTTATTAGCTCAGATAGCAGAGGGTTTAGCAAACTTGAAGCACTTGTTTTCAGTGAGGATTTTAACTAGTACGCTACCATTTATGGTAACGTGTTCAGACTATGAGGACAGTGAATAGCCCTACATTGAAAATTGATGCAGACTCATTCCTTTGTAGAAATAAGCTCCTTTCACTTCTAAGTATCATAGGAGGGATTTACCACTTCTTTAGAATCCTGACAAATATTCTGTTATGAAAATGGAAAATAATCAACTGACAACGTAATGGACTGTGTGCCATGTAACGTTTTAAGTCCAAGGTCATGGATTCAACGGCCATTCCCTGACAGAATGGGCTCATGTTAATTAACACAACTAGACTTTGGTTAGTCTCTGGTGACAGACTTAACTATGGACCATCCCCCCAAAAATATATTTTTTAAAAAGCCATTTAAAAACAGATGCTTTTATTCAAAGCGACTTAAGGCGTCAACACGCTTCAACTCAGCCTAGCCTCGTTGGAAACACGTGTGCTCGCACACTCCCTTAAAAGAAAAGTAGTACCGTTTGTCCATTTTGAGACACTGTAGCTAGTGTACACTTCCTCAAAAGTCAGATTTAATCTAAGATACACTACATGGCCAAAAGCATGTGGATATCTGCTTGTCGAACATCTCATTCCAAAATAATGAGCATTAATAGGAAGGCTTTCCACTAGATGTTGGAACATTCCTGTGGGGACATGCTTCCATTCAGCCACGAGCGCATTAGTGAGATCGGGCACTGCTGTTGGGCGATTAGGCCTGGCTCGCAGTCGGCGTTCCAATTCAACCCAAAGGTGTTCGATGGGGTTGAGATCAGGGCTCTGTGCAGGCCAGTCAAGTTCTTCCACACCGATCTTGACAAACCATTTCTGTATAGACGTGTAGCATAAAGATTTCCCGTCACTAGAATTAAGGAGCCCGAACCATGAAAAAAACATGCCCAGACCATTATTCCTCTTCCACCAAATTTTACAGTTGACACTATGGTAGCGTTCTCCTGGCATCCGCCAAACTCAGAGTCGCAGTCTCTACTCTACAGGCTCCATGGTGCCCAGAGTGCTATACTGTACAGTCCCCTGAAGCTCTAAGAGACAGCCAAGACGGAATGTGTACAAAAAACGTCAGGAAAATGTCTATTTTTACCTTTCTCACCGCACTATGCTTGGCCCCTACCAGTAAATCACTTTAAAAGGAGAGACCCGTACAGAGTGTTAACACACCACACTGAGAGCTGGTCTGTGTCCCCCCCCAAAAAAGCACCCTATTCCCTATATTAGTGCACTATAAAAATGGAATAGGGTGCCATTCTGGACACATCCCTGATCTCAGTTACCTCTGTTGACATTCTTCTTCAAAGTCAGTTGAACTTGTTCTCCATAACGTTACATATCTTCATTGTGTTGATAATGAATCTACTAGTTCCTCCTTTTATATACACAGCACACTAATAATAGGTTCCCCCAGCATCCTCTGTGATTCGTTACTTCTCTTCCACCCCCCCATATGAATATTCTTGATAATAATTTGCCACAATACAAGAAAGAACTCTGTACCAACATTGCCAGTGACATCATGTTTCAGGTCGTGTCATACTACTGAGACAAACTGAGCCAAGCCAAACTAAGCTGAGCAAGCCTGGTTTTGAATCCACCATAGATAGAAGCTGGAACCATGCTGCTGAAAATATATTGGAGTCAGCACAGTTTGGTTAGGCAAGATCATGTATACGGGGTAATTGTTTGTTTGCCCCAGGCTGGTTGTCAGGCAGATCTTGTCCCACTGGTGGAGTAGTGAACAGGCATTGACCTACCAGTGGAGAAGATCTCTGCAGCCACAGCCAGGAAGGCATCAGACACCACGCTCTCAGACGCCACGGTGATGTTCAGCTGCCGAGCTACGTTACGGTAGATGTTGGGCCGCAGGTACTCCAACTCATCACCTAGGGAACAGAACAGAAACCTTTACTCCAAATGGAAAACGTTTTGCAATGAAAACGAAAATGAGAGTCCAAGTAGGTCCCTCCCAGTTTCATTCCGTTTGGTTCTTAAAACGGTAAACGGTTTCCGTTGCAAGACATAATAAATACACCCCAGGTATTGAGCCAATCAGGAACTCCAACTCATCACCTAGGGAACCACAGAACAGGTAGTGAGCCAGTGAGGGGGTGTGGTTTCCCAGCCTGGTCAGAGATATGTTTGTGCTGTATACAGGCACAGATAAGGTTCTACGTGTGCAGAGCACATGCCCCTTTGCCCTTGCAGTCTCCAAAGTGCTCTTTTATGTGGTGGTATAACCCCCCACCACTGCACGCAAGTCGTTGTCAAATTCGCGCCCCCACCCCATCTGTTGGTTGCGCCTGTTGATCTACCCTGTACAGAGATCGAGTGTACCCGGCTGCACCCGTTTCCCCAGTCTGCCCTGTACAGTTATTGCGAGCACTCGGTATCCAAACATGTACGGTTTGAGATGCGGTCGAGTTTGTGTGTGTGTGTGTGTGTGTGTGTGTGTGTGTGTGTGTGTGTGTGTGTGTGTGTGTGTGTGTGTGTGTGTGTGTGTGTGTGTGTGGCTAGCTACCTGCACTATGCAGAAATCACTCCACCACTACCTGGTTGCTGAAATTCGAATAGTTCCCCTAATATTTCAGTTTATGTGACAAAACAAACAAGTAGAGAATCATTGTAGAATCTAAACCGCTGTGAAATATATTTCTTAGAACCAAAAATATTGTATTTTACAGCTGTTTGAAACATAGAACAGCTCTACCGCGTCTTATACTTGCTTTCAATGAGAATGACAAATCTATAACTAAAATATCTACGAGCCCCCCAAAAAAAGTTACATATTACAGGTTTAAAATGTCACACTTGATAAAGCTTACATCGTCAACACTGCCACAGCAGCATACCATTTCATTAACACTTGATAAAGCCTACGTCGTCAACACTGCCACAGCAGCATACCATTTCATTAACACTTGATAAAGCCTACGTCGTCAACACTGCCACAGCAGCATACCATTTCATTAACACTTGACAAAGCCTACGTCGTCAACATTAGGTCTGGTGGATTGATAAGAGGCAGAAAGACAAAAGAGGAGCGCAGCATCGATGACCCTCCGGTCCAAGTTCATCCCTTCTTTGGGTCGGGCTTGTTACACGTGTTTCAGGGCAGCAGGGCCACAGGTAGAGGCCTAGTCTACACTCAAGCTAACCACCTAAACGAACATATCCACACAAGCCACTAGTCAGCCAGCCATATATATCACGAGTTAGAAGATCATGAAGTCATTATTTGATATGAGTATTTGGATTAGTGTGTGTACTGTTTTGTATTGCTAGGTGTTATTACTGCACTGTTGGGAGATAGCGACACAAGCATTTCGCTACACCTGCGATAGCATCTGCAAATCTGTGTACACAACCTGAAATCACAAACCAGTAAAAGAAATGGAGCTAGCGAACTAGCAGATTTACATCAACAAATCAGCTGATAGCCCACTTTTTTAACCCATTCCAATGTCAATCCTGTGCTTAGGAGGCACTGTCGCTAGCTTGCTTACAATGTATGGGGCCCGTTTTTCCCTCATTTTGAGCACCTGCTCCATGCAAGGTCTGTGCACGACCCTGGCTGTGTAACCCCCATAGAATTACAATACTAATTTACTTCTGCTATATAGTCTAGGCCACTCCTATTGGCATTGTTAACCATAGAAGTGGACAAGACAGCACAGATCTGCGACCGGGCTAAGTGACTTCCCTGTTCACTAGTGTTGCTGGTACTAGCTCAGGCATCAAATCTTTGAACAAGTTAACTCCCCTTTTTAACTCTCTGTGATCCACTGGTATCATTTCTGCTATTAGCTGAAGGTCAGTTGCCTCTGACCCCCCTGAGGCACCTTATTCCATATTTAGTGCACTACTTTTTGACCAGGGCTCTGGTCAAAAGTAGTGCACTAAAACAGGGAATCGGGTGCCATTTGGTACACATGCATGACTAATATCTTGTCCATGGTTAGAAGGTATTTATTTAGAGAGGTATTCCCCGTTGCTAAGTAACAGGATGTTCATGTGATGCACTGTGTGGGCTTCAGACAGTGATTCAGCGACGTGTCTGTCTTTCAGGAGACTGTATGCTTCTTTTTCTCAAAATAATACAGAGGGGGGGGGTATAATAGGCTACAGAGGGAAGGTTTTCTACAATCCAACACTGAGTAGCCTAGGTAACCTCCACAAACTCATGACATCAGCTGGATGTCTAGAGAGGAGTCTGAACAGAGAGCAAAATTCCAACATCAGGCAAATGTGACCAAGTAGGATTGGCTAATAGCTGAATCTATTAACTGAAACTATAGTATAAAACAAAATAAAATACTATTTGGACATTGTAGACAATCGATTACCGTGTGCTTTCTAAAAATGGTCATGTAGGATATTCTGCTGAATTACAGCCCCAATAGGTGCACAGCCTGTCATTCACACAGACACCAGCCCACCAATGTACACGCACGGATACCCTCTTACCTAACCACATGAGGACAGAGGATACCTCTCCAAGCATCCCGCCAGACGCTGACAGCTGATGCTCGGGTTTGGACCACCCTATCCCGGTTCGGTTCAGCCTTGAATGGATGTAGTCCCTGCATAGCGCCTTCGCCTGTGACACCAGCTCCTTGTCTGTAGGGGAACGGTCAAATACCTCCATCACTTCAGCCGCGAATACTGAGGAGCGACGCAACATCTCCATACCCCAGTCCCCAGCCGCAGATGATCACAAACAACCCGCCTGGCCCTGATCCACCTCGATCTTCAACCTCGATCGCCGTGTATGGTCCTCTTGGTCACCAGAATGCTACTTCTCTACCCCTCTCCCTCGGACTGGGGGCGTTTCGAAGAGAATCTCCCTGTATGGAAAAAATAGCCATTATTTCATTGATTTTCAGTAGCGAAGAATTGAATTAGTTTATTCAGTCACCGTCAACAACAAAAGATATTGGTGCCCATAAGCTCCCATAATGCCATCCCTTTTGCAGTGTGACAAACTCTGCTTCTTTGAGTTATTGGGAGATTTACAAGCATTTCGCTACACTCGCATTAACATCTGCTAACCATGTGTATGTGACCAATTTGATTTGAACTACCCCATTGTAACTACACAGAAACCTCTGTACATTTTGTCAATTGTATTTGATTATGATAGCTTACCATTGTAAAGTGAGCAGGTTATTGCAGGAGTTAGTCAATAAATTAAAAAAAAATGTCCTTCGTTACAACATCCATTCAAATATAACGTAAATAAAATATACTACTGTACACAGATAAGCGAATGTACAAATACCTTTTGATTCCAGTCCTGTAGGCTGCACCGTCGGGATGATATGCTACGGGATCACTTGGTCACTATGCATATATTAAAACAGTTCATTCTCCGTTTTAATAAGAAACCCGCTGTGAAGTGTTCATGGCGTCAGTTGCTCACCGATACTCCAAACGCTTTCTTGACCATTGATTTCTACTGTTTGGCACAGCCAGGCTTGGTGGCTCAGAAGCTCGCCCTCACACTCGAGCAAAGTTTCCTTCTATGGACCGTTTGGATATAAAGGCAGGGATAAGGATCTGCATATACCCCGCCCGCCTGACCTCATCCCGTCGGAGCACATTTCTAGGGAAATCTCTCTGATGGTTTTTTTAAAATTGAACCTTCATTTAACTAGGCAAGTCGGGTAGGGCTGTAGCAGACAAAGGAATGGGTTTTCTATCTTGTAACAAACAAGATATTGCAATATTGTGTTGCCCAAAAACTCCACAAGGCTATTGTGTTAATTAATCATTATGATAACATACATCACTTTCTCTAGAATGAAGCCCTCGATACTTATAGCCTATCTAATTCCATTTTTTTTAAATGCTCCCTCCAAAAGTGAACAGCAAATGTTGCAAGAATCTTCTCGATTTACACGAACGTACTTTTGTAAATACTAACACAACTGGGATGTATTGCCTTTTCCCAATATACAAATATAGCATATTTGAACTTTACAAAAACAGTCACATGTACAAACTCAACAGTGGTTCCTCAAATGATATCCTTCTGAAGAGAGATCACCGTGCCTTAGTTCACCATGCCAAGACATGCCCTGTAATTACTGTAGAGCAGCAGTTTAGTCAATCTCCCTGGAAGAACTGTAGCCCACACGTTCAGTTCCCTTATTACTCAATGTCTGTGTTCCAACATTTACCAGGACTCTAGCTCAAACAATATGGTCGCTACGAGCCAAAATGTGCTTGAATGAATGGATTTTCATGACCAATATTTTACAGGTTAGCTAGACTCCTGTCCCTGAGCATGTGGGCCAAATTTCATCACACAGATCAAGAGATATAAACATGTGCACGTTATAGCGACACCGCGCGGTCGATCGTAACGTGCTTTTGCAAACGTTGAGTCTTCAGTGGTTGGAACAAGTTTTGTAACAATTAGAATATCCGTCACTGATTTATTGGAATTTATGTGCCAGACCACGCCCACGCGAATGCTTATTGGTCAATAGCGTCCATGTGATTTTAGATACTAGTCTGTAAAACGTCACGTTGGGAGAAATGTGTCTATAGATGCCACATGTCAAGTTGGGTGAAGATCAGTCATTCAGTGCCAGAGGAGGAGCATTTCAAGTGTCTCGCCCCCCCCCCAAAAAAACTCAAAGAAAACAGTGAAAGATGGCAGACCTTATGGTTCCTTGAGGTAAATGTTGTTCCTTGTGAGGAGAAGTGACCTATGTACTGAAATTCATGACTCTAGGTCAAACAGGGTGAGGGGTGTGATCACATTTTTACCATCATGACAAGTTGCACCTTAGGCATTATCATCTCTCTGGAATTTGCATTTTAATATTGCCTTACAGAAGAAGCAGAATAATAATAAATCAAAGTTTGTGACATGCGTCGAATACAACAGGTGGAGACCTTACAGTGAAATGCTGAATACAACAGGTGTAGACCTCACAGTGAAATGCTGAATACAACAGGTGTAGACCTCACAGTGAAATGCTGAATACAACAGGTGTAGACCTTACAGTGAAATGCTGAATACAACAGGTGTAGACCTTACAGTGAAATGCTGAATACAACAGGTGTAGACCTCACAGTGAAATGCTGAATACAACAGGTGTTGACCTCACAGTGAAATGCTGAATACAACAGGTGTAGACCTCACAGTGAAATGCTGAATACAACAGGTGTAGACCTTACAGTGAAATGCTGAATACAACAGGTGTAGACCTTACAGTGAAATGCTGAATACAACAGGTGTAGACCTTACAGTGAAATGCTGAATACAACAGGTGTAGACCTCACAGTGAAATGCTGAATACAACAGGTGTAGACCTCACAGTGAAATGCTGAATACAACAGGTGTAGACCTCACAGTGAAATGCTGACTACAACAGGTGTAGACCTTACAGTGAAATGCTGAATACAACAGGTGTAGACCTTACAGTGAAATGCTGAATACAACAGGTGTAGACCTTACAGTGAAATGCTGAATACAACAGGTGTAGACCTTACAGTGAAATGCTGAATACAACAGGTGTTGACCTCACAGTGAAATGCTGACTACAACAGGTGTAGACCTTACAGTGAAATGCTGACTACAACAGGGTGTAGACCTTACAGTGAAATGCTGAATACAACAGGTGTAGACCTCACAGTGAAATGCTGAATACAACAGGTGTAGACCTTACAGTGAAATGCTGAATACAACAGGTGTAGACCTCACAGTGAAATGCTGAATACAACAGGTGTAGACCTTACAGTGAAATGCTGAATACAACAGGTGTAGACCTTACAGTGAAATGCTGAATACAACAGGTGTAGACCTCACAGTGAAATGCTGACTACAACAGGTGTAGACCTCACAGTGAAATGCTGAATACAACAGGTGTAGACCTTACAGTGAAATGCTTACTTACAGGCTCTAACCAATAGTGCAATTTTTAAGATAAAAAAAAGGTATTAGGTGAACAATAGATAAGAAATAAAAACAGTAAAAAAAGACAGTGAAAAATAACAGTAATGAACGCAAACAAATACAATAGGGTTTGACCAGCTGCCGAACCCCTTAATATGTTCCGGAACATGTTCTAGCTACAGTATAACAGAATGTTAACAGGCAGCGAGCTTGGGCACTGTTTCCTCTGGCTCAAACCACAAATGCTCCCTTCTCCTTTCCTACATGGCTAAAACTGAACGTTATCTTAGGAAAGTAAAACGTAGCTCTCTGGAGCTTCCATGTGAAGATTACAGATGGCCCTGGAATTGATCAAAACACACGCACGCACACACACACACACACACTCGCAACAGTTCTCTCTGATGGTCCAACCAGGATTTAAAAAATGCTGTATTCACTTTCTTTTTTCAGTTCACCAGTTTGGTTCACTCAATAAAAACCTGGGCAAAAAAAAAAAAATAGAACGAGGTTATCAAGACCATGCATCATGTGAATGAAGACAAATAGCATAGCCTACTTATAAAATGGTACTTCCCTGCTACGGCAGACCGGAGGTTCAAACCCAGGTCACAATGAGTCACAACAGTCTGAGGACGCTTGGTTCTAAAGAACGTATCGTTGAAGACGCAATCTGTCTCCACATGGGAGTTAAATGTTGTTCGTTACGACTGTACTTCAACCAAGACATTGTACAAGTTTCAGCCACAAGCTTGTAGCCAGGATGGTTTTTCCGGTCCATTTACAGTGAACGGATTTCACCACACCCTCACCACGTACAGCGGTTACTGTGGAACAAGGAGTTTTGTTTAGGCATGCCCAGAGAATACCTTCTCATAGGATTCCCCCCCACCTGTTTATTCATTTCCAGGTTGTTTGAGTAGTTTCCCAGGGTAAGCTGCTGTGGGTGTCAGAGTTCTCCATTCTCTCTCTGCTCCTCTAGTTCTTCCAGATTTTCACTCAATGGGAACACCACGGCCGTCACTAGCTGGACAAGCCGGAAGCCTTCTACAATTTCTCATCTTAAAATATATATATATTTTTTAAACCTAACCTGAACCTTAACCACACTGCTAACCTTATGCCTGACCCAAACCTTAAATGAACTTTGTAAAACTTGGCCATCTAGAGGGAACAGAACAACCTGCAGTCGTCATGGCGAGACGAGCATTAGGTCAACAGCTCATCACTGCCACCTTCTGGTAGAGCGTCAGATGGGACAGGTAACCTTGGTAGAGCGTCAGATGGGACAGGTAACCTTGATAAAACATCAGATGGACAGGTAAACTAGTATTTGCAGGTGATGACAAACTAGTCTCGTGGGGGCCATCCTTCCAAATATTGTATCGTATGGGTGTCCGGCTAAAAGCACACAGGCAATAGTTTGAAAAGAAAACCCGACTAAGTTGTTTTACATCTGTTCAACTTTATTTGTTATTGTTTCAATGCAATAATAACAGGAGAAAGAAGCAGGACATACAAGAACAAGAAGGGCTCCAATGACATGCTGCTGCACAATAAATAGGAAGAACATCTGACTGGAGACTTGAACAGCAGGGGGGCCAGTTGGGCCTTGGTTGGTTAGCACACCTGACAGAGAGATGAACTTGGAGAGGAGTTAAGAGAGAGAGAGAGGTGCCCCCCCATAAAAATCATAGATGCATCTCAAAAACGACACCCTATTCCCCATGAGGCCCCTGGTCAAAAGTAGTGCACTATATAGGGAATAGAGAGCCATTTGGGACACAGCCAGGGGTGAGATATAGGTGCAACCCTAAACATTGTGATTCATTCCAGTCCAACCAGGAAATAGGAAGATGACAGGACTACACCTCACTGGCCCCCAGGGGTGAGAGACAGAAAGAGAATATAATGAGACCATGGTGTGTAGACAGTAACAGGGAAAGGGGGGGGTGGGGGATTTCTGACGAACGGCCAAGATCAGGGGCCGTATGCATCTAGCGTCTCAAAGTAGGAGTGCTAATCTAGGATAAGTTCTCCCCTCTTATGCGTACGATTTACAAGAAGAAAAAAAAAAAAAAACGAATCCTAAATAAGCTCTACTCTGAGACACACTGTGAATACAGGCCCTGATCTCCTGTAGTCACCTGGTCCGCTATAGTCCTACATACAGCCAGACAGCATCACCTAACACTTATACCATTACAGATCATCTTATAACACGGTATGCGTCCCAAATGTTACCTTTATTTCCTTTATAGTGCACTACTTTTGAACAGGGCACATAGGGAATAGGATCCCATTTGGGACGCAACCAAGCTCTTCAGCCTTAACGACATATTAGAACGTAATCTGCAACTTTAAGACTAGATATTAGGATATACACTGCATATTATTATTATTACGAGGTCATCACCATCCTTATGTAAATTAACAACAACAAAAAACCCAGCTAAAATAACTATAATCCAGAACACATGGTAGTAACTATACAAGTCCCAGCATGCCAAGCAAAACATTGTTCAAATGTAGCACCTTCGTTCCCGACTTCGTTTTCTGTCCTTAAACTAGGAAATCAGACAACAACAGTAGAACTGGCCAATACTGACCAATAATAAGTCAATAACACAACAATTAAATGCTAAGTACGTTTGAGTTTAACAACGTTGAGGGTTGTGAGAGCCGGGACTATTGTCAATGTATGAAAATCAAATAGGACTACATATTGATGATACAGAAAAAAACCTCATTAACAAGGCTTTTCTCTTGGGCCACAAAGCACTTGTACATTTATTAAACAGGAATATAGACCCTTTGAAACACTTCAATGGAAAACGTACCTTACAGAATGTGCATTTTGTTTAATTTTTTATTTAACTCCATGGCCATTAATACCTCAATGAGAACTACTGAAATTCTCAAAAGAATGGAGTAATGCCTCCAAGTCCATTACAGAAGAATCCTAAAAGGAGATCGCCTGCTTGTGTTCCTAACTCATTTCAACATACAATACTATCTGCCTTTAACAATTAATTAAAAGAACATTCACTGGGTACCTCCCTACCTCTCCTGGTGAACCAGAGCTCTGGTCCAGGGCATTCATTCCTCCACTAATTCCTTAGTGGAAGAAATAACACCCTGGACCAGAGCTACCTCAACCCCAGCTATTTTAAATCTGTTAGAAAGAAAGTATCTGGGGTTGTCTCCAGCTAGTTACCCTTCCCGGGTCCCAAGTCAAATCCATCTTGCAAGCTCTGCACCTCCATATATCATCACTGCCCTCCTCCACCTACCTGTTCATTTTTACATCCGTATCTCCGTGTAGACAGACACGATACAAACTCGGTACCGACCGTCCGCAGAATGCTTTCACTGGCTAAAGGAAACAACAGTATTTAGACTAACGCTATATAAACGTCTCTAGAACATAGCCTGATAGATAAATCACTATAAAACCGTTTTCCCAGATACAGATTAAGTCTAGTCCTGGACACAGATTAAGTCTAGTCCTGGACAGAGATTAAGTCCTGGAGTAAAAAGCACTTTCAAAAAGGAGATTGTCCATCTAAATAGCTTTTTTAGGCCAGGACTAGACTTAATCCGTGTCCAGGACTAGACTTAATCCGTGTCCAGGACTAGACTTAATCAGAGTCTGGGAAACCAAGCCTATGTTTTGAGATGTTGTTTTGCACTGGCTGCCATGAGAAGGTTATGAGTCCTGCTTTATTTCCCTTTCCAGGCTGGCTGAGTGTTTACACTCATCCTTGACAGAATGTCCTCAAGCATCCTTGTTGATCATGATAACACTGTATATCCTTCTCTCTTGAACCACGTATATAATTACTGGATTTATAATGTTATTCGGTTCCCTGCTGATACATTGTTTCAACAGATTCTCACATGACAATGGTTGACAATTCCAGAAGGAGAGAATGACCTTATCTGCCAAATACATCCAAGACATGAGTGCCACTTTAACAAGATGCCAATGAGAACTGTAGAGAGAGAGAGAGAGAGAGAGAGAGAGAGAGAGAGAGAGAGAGAGAGGGGTGGTATTATACAGTATTGTTTCAGAGTCTATGGGGCCCAGCCCTTTGCTCTCTAGGACTGACCCTAGGGTGCCATTTGGGACGAGGGCTCTGGTCAAAAGTAGTGCATTATATAGGGAATAGGGTTCCATTTGGGACGCAGGTTAGATAGAAGCTTCTAAGCCACAGTAGATCAGATCAAGGAGCGCAGCTAGTTCCCATTCATCTCCAGGGGACCTTTAGGTATGAGGAGGCTCATCCTGCCTGTAGCACTGGCCGCACTCTTAATCACCTCCATCCATCTGTAGAGAGGGAGGGAGAGAAACAGAGAGAGAGAAACAGAGGGAAGGAGAGAGAGGGGGTGGAAAGAGGGAGAGAGAGAGAGAGAGATGGAGACAAAGAGGACATCAGAGCTATTATAGCCATAATGTAAACACAAAGCACCACTCCATCTCCTTAACACCGACTTGTTAGCCAAAAACTGCAGCCAAGTTTTACAATTAAAATGTGTCCCCGGAAATGTTCTAGAATCATAATGACGCATTGTTGGAAGGAGTTAAATAACGAATGAGAACAGTCACTATACCTCTCGAATGTATACTCGCTCTCCGCCCGGAAGAAGTAGACGTGGGACTTGAACTGCAGTTTGAAGACGTATTCCTTGTGGATGCTGTCTGACTCTCCCGGACTGCCCACAGTGTACCCTAGCAACGGGAGGCTTGCCAGCGGGAAATCATCCTGCACACAGAAATAGACAGTTGGCTGGGATACCTTAACATCCAGGGAACACTTCAACATAGAACCAACAGAGGACATTTGGGTTCAGCAGAGGAGTCTTGAGTTGAGACATTTATAAGCATCTAGGCTGCATTTGCAGTACAACAAATATGTAAATTGGTTGTGTAAAAAAACAACCTGCAGTATTAAAGCCAAGTGTTGTGCAAGGCCAGTACCTGCAGAGTCTTGTAAAACAGACAGAAGTTGGTGAAGACCACCCAGAGCTTCTGCCAGCCGTGTTGTGTTATGTTCAGTGTGTTTTCAGTGTGTGTGTGCCAGTACCTGGTGAGTCTTGTAGAAGAACAGACAGAAGTTGGTGAAGACCACCCAGAGCTTCTGCCAGCCATTGCTATTCTTGAATTTCCGTAGGAGGTAACCTGAGAGCTGGTTCTGAAGACAGGACCGGAAAGGACAGGACAGTCAGCAGTGTTGAAGAGTAGTGAACTACTTGTAGTTCAAGTCATTTAACTACATTTTTGCAGTAGCTTGGTGTTAGATTGTGTTTTCAGTAGTCAATTCCGTTTTCTTTTTACAATGTAACGGTGTAGCTAACTACTAGAACTACAGACTTGCCTAATTCTCAGTAGAAACATACAGTGCCTTCAGAATGTATTCATACCCCTCGACTCAAGAGATTTCCACACCTGGATTGTGCAACATTTTCCCATTATTATTTTCAAAATTCTTAAAGTTCTGTCAAATTGGTTTTAGATCATTGCTAGACAACCTTTTTCAGGTATAGATTTTCAAGTATCTTTAAGTCAAAACTGTAACTCGGCCACTCAGAAACATTCACTGTCTTCTTGGTAAGCAACTCCAGTGTAGATCTGGCTTTGTGTGTTAGGTTATTGTCCTGCTGAAAGGTGAATTCATCTCCCAGTGTCTGGTGGAAAGCAGACTGAACCAGGTTTTCCTCTAGGATTTTGCCTGTGCTTAGCTCCATTCCGTTTCTTTTTAATCCTGAAAAACTCCCCAGTCCTTAACGATTACAAGCACACCCATAACATGATGCAGCCACCACTATGCTTAAATATATGGAGCGCTTTTGCTCAGTACATTTTCCCCCAGACAAAACACTTTGTATTCAGGACACATTTTTTGTTGTTTTTACTTTAGTACCTCTGTACAGGCTTCTTTCTTTTCACTCTGTCAATTAGGACAGTATTGTGGAGTAACTACGATGTTGATCCATCCTCAGTTCTCAGCCATTTAAAAAGGTTTAACGGTTTTAAAGTCACCATTGATTGACCTCATGACAAAATCCCTAAACAGTTTCCTTCCTCTCCGGCAACTAAGTTAGGAAAGACTTTGTAGTATCTTTGTAGTGACTGGGTGTATTGTTACACCATCCAAAGTGTAGTTATACTGAACAACATAAACCAACAACTTTACATGTTGTGTTTTATATTTTTTGTTAAGTATAATAACTTGACCATGCTCAAAAGGGATATTCAATATCTGCTGATTTTTTTACCCATCTACCAATAGGAGCCCTTCTTTGCGAGACACTGGAAAACCTCCCTGGTCTTTGTGATTGAATCTGTGGTTGAAATTCACTTCTCGACTGAGGGACCTTAGACAAGGTAGTCATTCAAAAATCATGTTAAACACTATTATTGCACACAGAGTGAGTCCATGCAACTTATTATGTGACTTGTTAAGCAAATATTTACTCCTGAACCTATTTAGGCGTTTCCATAACAAAGGGGGTTGAAATTTTATTGACAGTTGAGCTTTACACTTTTAATGACTCTGTAAAAACGTCTAAAAACATAATTCCACTTTGACAATTATGGGGTATTGTGTGTGTAGGTCAATAAGATAACATGAGCTGGCGCACACCCAGTACGAGGTTTGTGTGGAGGTGCTGACTAACGGCGAATAAACTACACACTATCAAAATAAAGAAAGTCGCACACTACATATATAGGTCAATGACACACAATCTCAATTAAATACATTTTTAATTCAGGCTGCAACAACAACATGTGTAAAAAAGTCAAGGGGTGTGAATACCTTCTGCTATAGTAGTTGTGTTTAATAGGCTAAATTCCACATTCTGTTAACATATGACCCCAAAGCGATCTGTCCTTGTGATTTGTAGTCTGACATTTCAGATTTTCATCTAATTTTTTAGCAAAGTAGCTTGGATAATAGTGAACTACTTTTTCAAAGTAACTTCAGTTAAGTAAACTATATTTGTTTCTTAAGGGTAGCTTTAATGTAGCTTACCTTCTTCCAGTGACAAGTAATTGATAGCTTGGTAAACTATATTTTCAGAGTAGCTTCCCCAACACTGCAGATCAGTAAACTGTATGTATCATTTGGCGTCTCCCTGTGAAATTCTACTGTGGTTCTATCATCAGTTTGGTAATTATTATGTAGTATAATGCTTGATTCTACAATGTTCTAGTCTGGTACCTGGTTCTAGTATAATGCCTGATTCTACAATGGTTCTAGTCTGGTACCTGGTTCTAGAATGGCTATAGTCTGTTACCTGGTTCTAGTATGATTCCAGTCTTGTACCTGGTTCTACCATTGTACTAGACTGGTAGCTGGTTCTACCCTGGTTCTGGAATGGTTCTAGTCTGGTACCTGGTTCTACCCTGGTTCTAGTCTGGTACCTGGTTCTACCATGGTTCTAGTCTGGTACCTGGTTCTGGAAAGGTTCTAGTCTGGTACCTGGTTCTACCATGGTTCTAGTCTTGTACCTGGTACTACCATTGTTCTAGTCTGGTACCTGCTTCTACCTTGGTTCTGCTATGGTTCTAGTATGGTACCTGGTCCTAGTGTGGTACCTGGTTCTAGTCTGGTACCTGGTTCTAGTAAGGTTCTAGGCTGGTACCTGGTTCTACCATGTTTCGAGTCTCATACCTGGTTCTATCATTGTTCTAGTCTGGTACCTGGTTCTACCATTGTTCTGCTATGGTTCTAGTCTGGTACCTGATTCCACCCTGGTTCTACCATATATATAGTCTGGTACCTGGTTCTAGTATGGTGAATGGTTCTACCCTGGCTCTAGTCTGGTACCTGGTTCTAGTCTGGTACCTGGTCCTAGTATGGTTCTAGTCTGGTACCTGGTTCTACCATGGTTCTAGTCTGGTGTGTGGTTCTAGTCTGGTACCTGGTTCTAGTATGGTTCTAGTCTGGTACCTGGTTCTAGCCTGGTACCTGGTTCTACCAAGGTTCTAGTCTAGTACTTGATTCTAGTCTGGTACCTAGTTCTACCATGGTTCTAGTCTGGTACCTGGTTCTAGTCTGGTTCTTGTCTGGTACCTGGTTCTAGAATGGTACCTGCTTCTAGAATGGTACCTGCTTCTAGAATGGTACCTGCTTCTAGAATGGTACCTGCTTCTAGAATGGTACCTGCTTCTAGAATGGTTCTAGTCGGGTACCTGGTTCTAGTCTGGTACTTGGTTCTACCATGGTTCTAGCTTGGTGCTTTGTTCTAGCTTGGTAGCTGGTTCTAGTCTGGTACCTGGTTCTAGCTTAGTTCTAGTCTGGTACCTGGTTCTAGTCTGGTGCCCGGTTCTACCATTGTTCTAGTCTGGTACTTGGTTCTAGTCTGGTACTAGTCTGGTACCTGGTTCTAGTCAGGTACCTGGTTCTAGTATGGTTCTGGTCTGGTACCTGGTTCAAGTATGGTTCTAGCTGGGTGCTTGGTTCTAGCTTGGTTCTAGTCTGGTACCTGGTTCTAGTATGGTACCTGGTTCTCGCTTGGTTCTAGTCTGGTACCTGGTTCTAGTCTGGTACCTGGTTCTACCATTGTTCTAGTCTGGTACTTGGTTCTAGTCTGGTACCTAGTTCTACCATGGTTCTAGTCTGGTACCTGGTTCTACTATGGTTCTAGTCTGGTACCTGGTTCTAGTATGGTTCTTGTCTGGTACCTGCTTCTAGTCGGGTACCTGGTTCTAGTCTGGTACCTGGTTCTAGTCTGGTACCTGGTTCTACCATGGTTGTAGTCTGGTACCTGGTTCTACCATTGTTATAGTCTGGTACCTGGATCTAGTATGGTTCTAGTCTGGTACCTGGTTCTACAGTCTGGAACCTGGTTCTGCTAGTGTGGTACCTGGTTCATGCGCAGATAATCAGTTATGGTTATGGCTTGGTGCTTTGTTCTAGCTTGGTAGCTGGTTCTAGTCTGGTACCTGGTTCTCGCTTTGTTCTAGTCTGGTACCTGGTTCTAGCTTGGTTCTAGTCTGGTACCTGGTTCTAGCTTGGCTCCTGGTTCTTGTCTGGTACCTGGTTCTACCATTGTTCTAGTCTGGTACTTGGTTCTAGTCTGGTTTATGGTTCTAGTCTGGTACCTGGTTCTAGCTTGGTTCTAGTCTGGTACCTGTTTCTAGCTTGGTAGCTGGTTCTAGTCTGGTACCTGGTTCTAGCTTAGTTCTAGTCTGGTACCTGGTTCTAGTCTGGTGCCCGGTTCTACCATTGTTCTAGTCTGGTACTTGGTTCTAGTCTGGTACTAGTCTGGTACCTGGTTCTAGTCAGGTACCTGGTTCTAGTATGGTTCTGGTCTGGTACCTGGTTCAAGTATGGTTCTAGCTGGGTGCTTGGTTCTAGCTTGGTTCTAGTCTGGTACCTGGTTCTAGTATGGTACCTGGTTCTCGCTTGGTTCTAGTCTGGTACCTGGTTCTAGTCTGGTACCTGGTTCTACCATTGTTCTAGTCTGGTACTTGGTTCTAGTCTGGTACCTAGTTCTACCATGGTTCTAGTCTGGTACCTGGTTCTACTATGGTTCTAGTCTGGTACCTGGTTCTAGTATGGTTCTTGTCTGGTACCTGCTTCTAGAATGGTTCTAGTCGGGTACCTGGTTCTAGTCTGGTACCTGGTTCTAGTCTGGTACCTGGTTCTACCATGGTTGTAGTCTGGTACCTGGTTCTACCATTGTTATAGTCTGGTACCTGGATCTAGTATGGTTCTAGTCTGGTACCTGGTCCTACAGTCTGGAACCTGGTTCTGCTAGTGTGGTACCTGGTTCATGCGCAGATAATCAGTTATGGTTATGGCTTGGTGCTTTGTTCTAGCTTGGTAGCTGGTTCTAGTCTGGTACCTGGTTCTCGCTTTGTTCTAGTCTGGTACCTGGTTCTAGCTTGGTTCTAGTCTGGTACCTGGTTCTAGCTTGGCTCCTAGTTCTTGTCTGGTACCTGGTTCTACCATTGTTCTAGTCTGGTACTTGGTTCTAGTCTGGTTTATGGTTCTAGTCTGGTACCTGGTTCTACCTTGGTTCTAGTCTGGTACCTGTTTCTAGCTTGGCTCCTGGTTGTAGTCTGGTACCTGGTTCTAGTCTGGTACCTGCTTCTGGTCGGTATCTGCTTCTAGACAGGTACCTGCTTTAGTATGGTACCTGGTTCAAGTCAAATACCTGGTTCTACCATGGCTCTAGTCTGGTACCTGGTTCTAGTCTGGTACCTGGTTCTACCATGGTTGTAGTCTGGTACCTGGTTCTACCATTGTTATAGTCTGGTACCTGGTTCTACCATTGTTATAGTCTGGTACCTGGATCTAGTATGGTTCTAGTCTGGTACCTGGTTCTACAGTCTGGAACCTGGTTCTGCTAGTGTGGTACCTGGTTCATGCGCAGATAATCAGTGAGTGAGAGGTTCTGGTTGCGGTACCAGCAGACGTGTGTGATGGTGTTGGGTCTCTGGCCCTGACCCAGCAGGTAACGAGGAGGGAGCTCTGGAGACACGGCTGGGGAACAGAACACTGGGGGGGGGGTCAGAGACAGAAAAGGACAGAGAAAGCGGGCAAGTAGAGCGAGAGAGAGAGACAGAAAGACAGGGGCAGAAAGCGAAAAAGACAGAAAGAAAGAGGTGTGGATAACGGAAGAAAGCAAAATAGGACGAGTTGTCAGGTTACATTCAGTGACAGAAACAGAATGGTAGATTAGAAAGTCCTTCAGCCAGGGCTGTGGAGGAGTTTGTTAAAGACAGAACAAGATTGTCATAGAAAAAGAACACATGCTTCTGATTGGAGTGTTTTCCACAAAGACAAGACAGCAGTGCAAGGAAGTGATGAAACAGTGAAACACTGAAATGAAACAGAAAAGATCATCATCAGAGGAGGAGAGAAGATTAAATCATGGGAGAGAGAGTGGAGCAGGGAGGTGCTGGAGAATGACTATGGGGTGAGGAGATGAGGACAGGCCGTGTATCCACTGCTGTGTGTGCCTAATGAACGCTGCCCCAAAATACTGCAGCTCTGTCTGACAGCTGACCAACACAATACTGCCCAAAATACTGCAGCTCTGTCTGACAGCTGACCAACACAATACTGCAGCTCTGTCTGACAGCAGACTAACACATAGCTGAGGGATGGACGTTTTTTAAAGACGGTGCCGACGGAGAAGGGCAACATTGTACAAGTTCCAACACAACTTTGCTATTTAGTGACTTTTATCGTGTTTCCTCTTTATTTTCTTGTACAAAAAAGTTCATAGTATTATCATGCGACCACCAAGCACTTCTGGACATCAGATCGACAGTTACTAACCTCGATTATTTTACTTCAAATATGACTTCAAGTGTGTTTTTTTCATAATTAACAACTGGTGTGCAGCTTCGAGTGTGAAGGGACTCTCAAGCTAGAATACCTCATGGTAAACTGTAGACCCTTTAATCTACCCGATATAGAATACCTCATGGTAAACTGTAGACCCTTTAATCTACCTGATATAGAATACCTCATGGTAAAACCTTTTAATCTACCTGATATAGAATACCTCATGGTAAACTGTAGACCCTTTAATCTACCCGATATAGAATACCTCATGGTAAACTGTAGACCCTTTAATCTACCTGATATAGAATACCTCATGGTAAACTGCAGACCCTTGTATCTACCAAGAGAGTTCTCATCCGTAATTATCACGGCAGTCTACATCCCGCCCCAAGCCAACACCACTCTGGTCTCAACGAACTGTATAGGGCCATAAACAAACAACGAGACCGCTCACACAGGAGGTAAAGTTTCTGGTGGGCGGAAACTAACTCCGAGACGTAAAACCGTCCTAGATCACTTCTACCAACGCGTCTCTGGCGTCACCAGGAGCACAGAAACTCTAGACCACTTTTATTCTACCCACAGAAATGCATACAAGCCCCTCCTTCTTGGCAAAACGTGGCCATGACCATCTGACCATTGACACCATTGTCATAGGCATTGTCATTGGTGTCTCTCTTGACGTGATGCGTGTTTTTGTCCTATATTTTCATTTTTTATCCCCGTCCCTGTCCCCGCAGGAGGACTTTTGCCTTTTGGTAGGCCGTCATTGTAAATAAGACTTTTGTTTTTAACCAGGCAATGGTTAAATAAAGGTAAAATAAACCATACAAATAAAACTCCTGCTTCCGGGTTTACAAACAAAAGCTTAAACAGGAAGTACCAGTGATGTGCTCAATACGGAAGTGGTTGGATGAAGCAGAAGTGAGGCTACAGGAGTGTTTTGCTAGTACGGACTGGGATATGTTCCCGGGGATTCATCCGATAACATCGAGTTCAGCACAACCGTCACAGGCTTCATCAATAAGAGCACAGACGATGTCTTCCCCCACAGTGACTATAAGAACGTATCCAAATCAAAAACCCATGGATTACATTGATTTCAGGCAATAGCCACGCTGGGCTAAAGGCTAGAGCTACAGCTTACAAGGAACGGGACACATTCAAGAAGGCCCGCTACAACATCCGATGACACATCAAACATGCGAAAGGACAATATAGGAGGAAAGTGGCATCCTAACTACACCTGGCGCTAACGCTCGTCGTACGTGGCAGGTCGACAAGACGATTAGAAAAGGGAAACCCAGCCATGGGTTGCCCAGCGACGCACAACTCCCAATTGAGCTAAAATGCCTTTTATGCCCGCTTCAAGGTATAGAACCCTGTGTCTCCATGAAAAACACCTGTTTTTTCCAGATGACGGCGTGATTTCGCTCTCCTTGGCCGACGTGAAAGTGAGAAAAACGTAAGTTTTTCTACTTAGTTTTTAAACTTTTTCAGGTTAAGAATCACAAGGCCGCCGGGCCAGACAGAATACCAGGGAACACTCTCAAAGCATGCACAGACCAGCTGGCCAATTTCTTCACTGACATTTATAATCTATCCTTGTCCCAGTCTGTAATCCCAACATATTTCAAGCTGACCACCATTTGTTCCTGTTCCAAAAGAACTCCAAGGTAACCTGCCTAAATGACTATCGCCCTGCAGCACTCACGTCTGTAGTTAGGATGTGCTTTGAAAGGCTGGTCATGACACACATCAACACCATCATCGCAGACACCGTGGACCAACTCCAATTCACATACCGAAACCAACACATCCCAAATCCACAGATTTCACGTCACCCCGCCCTCACCCACCTGGACACGAAGGGAAATAACTACAGCTCAGTGTTCAACACCATAGTCCCCTCCAAGCTCACCACTTAGCTAAGGACCCTGGGACTGAACCCCTCCCTCTGCAACTGGATCCTGGGACTTCCTGAGGTGGTAAAGGTAGGCAACAACACCTCCGCCACGCTGACCCTAAACACGGGGGGCCCCTCAGGTGTGTGTCCTTAGTCCCCTCCTGTACTCCCCATTCACCGACGAACGCGTGGCCACGCGCAACTTCAACACCATTATCAAGTTGGCTGACGACACGACGGCGGTAGGCCTGATGAGACGGCCTACAGGGAGGAGGTCAGTGACCTGGCAGCGCGGTGTCCCGGGACAACAACCTCTCCCTCAACATCAGTAAGACCAAGGAGCTGATCGTGGACTACCAGGAGAAAGAGGGAAGAGCAAGCCACCATCCACAGCGACGGGGCTGTAGTGGAGCGGGTTGAGAGCTTCAAGTTCCTTGGCATCCACATCACTAAGGGCCTAACATGGTCCCCACACACACACCGCACAGTCATGAACAAGGGGCACGGCAGCACCTCTTCCCCCCTCAGGAGGCTGAAAAGATTTGCCATGGACCTTTGCATCCTCAAAATTCTACAGCTGCACCAGAGAGCATCTAAAGACTGGCTGCATCACCGCTCGATATGACAACAGCACCACGCTAGACCGCAAAGCGCTACAGAGGGTGATGCGGATAGCCCAGTACATCACTGCTGGCCAAGCTCCCTGCCATCCAGGACCTCTTTAATCAGGCAGGGTCAGAAGAAGGCCCGAAAAAAAATTGACAAAGTCTCCAGCTACCCAAGCCATAGACGTTTCACTCTGCTACCGTCCGGGCAAACGGAACATCAGCTCTCGGACGAACAAGCTCAGAGACAGCTTCAAACCCCCAACAAGACTGCTAAATAGTCAATTAATGGTACCCAAACAATCTGCACTGACTGTCCACACTCACTAGCCTACATATACACACACGCTACTGTTCAAAAGTTGGGGGTCACTTAGAAATAGTGTTTTTGAAAGAAAAGCATTTTTTTTTTACATTGTTAATGTTGTAAATGACTTTTGTAGCTAGAAACGGCTGATTTTTTATGGAATATCTACATAGGCGTACAGAGGCCCATTATCAGCAACCATCACTCCTGTGTTCCAATGGCACGTTGTGTTAGCTAATCCAAGTTTATCATTTTAAAAAGGCTAATTAATCATTAGAAAACCCTTTTGCAATTATGTTAGCACAACTGAAAACTGTTGTCCTGATGAAAGAAGCAATACAACTGGCCTTCTTTAGACTAGTTGAGTATCTGGAGCATCAGCATTTGTGGGTTCGATTACAGGCTCAAAATGTCCAGAAACAAATACTTTCTTCTGAAACTCGTCAGTCTATTCTTGTTCTGAGAAATTAAGGCTATTGCATGCGTGAAATTGCCAAGAAACTGAAGATCTCGTACAACGCTGTGAGGGGCTCGTAGGTAAGCATTTCACCTGTTGTATTCGGCACATGTGAATAATAAAAATGATATATATTAAATTAAAACCCAAAACTTTTGAACAGTAGTGTGTGTGCGCGTGTTTATGTATGCATGCATGCATACATACACAATATATATATATATATATACACAATATATATACACAATATATATACACAATATATATATATATATATATATATATATATATACACACACACACACACACACACACACACTCACTCACTAGACAATATACACACACACACACTCGACTATATATATACACACACAAACATACACTAGACTAATATATATACACACTACCGGTCTCCCACTACCGGTCTCCCACACTACCGGTCTCCCACGGAGATTCGTTTTCGTACATATTTAGACAGGTTGTTTTTTTACACCAGATCCAGTCCATTTTTATATACAGTACCAGTCAAAGGTTTGGACACACCTACTCATTCCAGAGTTTGTCTTTATTTCTAATATTTTCTACATTGCAGAATAATAGTGAAGACATCAAAACTATGAAATAACACATATGGAATCAAAATAATTTTTATATTTGAGATTCTTCAAATAGCCACCCTTTGCCTTGATGACAGCTTTGCACACTCTTGGCATTCTCTCAACCAGATTCACCTGGAATGCTTATCCAACAGTCTTGAAGGAGTTCCCACATATGCTGAGCACTTGTTGGCTGCTTTTCCTTCACTCTGCAGTCCAACTCATCCCAAACCATCTCAATTGGGTTGAGGTCGGGGAATTGTGGATGCCAGGTCATCTGATGCAGCACTCCATCACTCTCCTTCTTGGTCAAATAGCCCTTACACAGCCTGGAGGTGTGTTGAGTCATTGTCCTGTTGAAAAACAAATGATAGTCCCACTAAGCCCAAACCAGATGGATTGGCGTATCGCTGCAGAATGCTGTGGTAGCCATTCTGGTTAAGTGTGCCTTGAATTCTAAATAAATCAGTCTCACCAGCAAAGAACCCCCACAACATAACACCTCCTCCTCCATGCTTCACGGTGGGAAATACACATGCAGAGATTGTCCGCTCACCCACACAGGATCTCACAAAGACACAGCGGTTGGAAACAAAAATCTCAAATTTGGACTCCTGACCAAAGGACAATTTTCCACCGGTCTAATTTCCATTGCTCGTGTTTCTTGGCCCAAGCAAGTCTCTTCTTATTATTGGTGTCCTTTAGTAGTGGTTTCTTGCAGCAATTCGATCACAAAGGCCTGATTCACACAGTCTCCTCTGAACAGTTGATGTTGAGATGTGTCTGTCACTTGAACTTTGTGAAGCATTTATTTGGGCTGCAATTCCTGAGGCTGGTAACTATGAACTTATCCTCTGCAGCAGAGGTAACTCTGGGTCGTCTATTCCTGTGGCGGTCCTCATGAGAGCCAGTTTCATCATAGTGCTTGCTGGTTTTTTCGACTGCACTTGAAGAAACTTTCAAAGTTCTTGAAACTTTCCGTATTGACTGACCTTCATGTCTTAAAAGTAATGATGAACTGTCATTTCCCTTTGCTTATTTGAGCCGTTCTTTGCTTATCTGAGCCGTAAAAATAAAGGAAAGGCCTTGAATGAGTAGGTGTTGTAGAACTTTTGACTGGTAGTGTATACACACGCCATACACACTCACCTAGACTATATATACACAAACTCACTAGATTATATACACACACACACACGCACTAGACTGTATATACACACACTCACTAGACTATATATATACACACACACACACTCACCTAGACTATATACACACACAAACTCACTAGATTATATACACACACACACGCACTAGACTATATATACACACACTCACTAGACTATATATATACACACGCCATACACACACACACTCACTAGACTATATACACACACACACACTCGACTAAATATACAAACCATATACACACACAGTACATTAACACACCCACACACATTCACTGCAGACCGACAACAAACATTACACACACACTTTACATTTTCTGCTGCTGCTCTGATCTTTATTTTATTTTAATTAATATTATAATCTATCCTGATGCCTAGTCACTTTACCCTGCTTTCATGTACACGTCTACCTAAAATACCTTATTATTATTATTATTATTTATCCTGATGCCTAGTCACTTTACCCTGCCATCATGTACATATCTACCACAAATACCTTATTATTATCTATCTTGATGCCTAGTCACTTTACCCTGCCTTCATGTACATATCTACCACAAATACCTTATTATTATCTATCCTGATGCCTAGTCACTTTACCCTGCCATCATGTACATATCTACCACAAATACCTTGTATCTCTGAACATTGATCTGGTACTCCCTGTATATAGCTCCACATTGATCTGGTACTCCCTGTATATAGCTCCACATTGATCTGGTACTCCCTGTATATAGCTCCACATTGATCTGGTACTCCCTGTATATAGCTCCACATTGATCTGGTACTGGTATTCCCTGTATATAGCTCCACATTGATCTGGTACTGGTACTCCCTGTATATAGCTCCACATTGATCTGCTACTGGTACTCCCTGTATATAGCTCCACATTGATCTGCTACTGGTACTCCCTGTATATAGCTCCACATTGATCTGCTACTGGTACTCCCTGTATATAGCTCCACATTGATCTGCTACTCCCTGTATATAGCTCCACATTGATCTGCTACTCCCTGTATATAGCTCCACATTGATCTGGTACTCCCTGTATATAGCTCCACATTGATCTGGTACTCCCTGTATATAGCTCCACATTGATCTGGTACTCCCTGTATATAGCTCCACATTGATCTGGTACTCCCTGTATATAGCTCCACATTGATCTGGTACTCCCTGTATATAGCTCCACATTGATCTGGTACTCCCTGTATATAGCTCCACATTGATCTGGTACTCCTGTATATAGCTCCACATTGATCTGGTACTCCCTGTATATAGCTCCACATTGATCTGGTACTCCCTGTATATAGCTCCACATTGATCTGGTACTGGTACTCCCTGTATATAGCTCCACATTGATCTGGTACTGGTACTCCCTGTATATAGCTCCACATTGATCTGGTACTGGTACTCCCTGTATATAGCTCCACATTGATCTGGTACTGGTACTCCCTGTATATAGCTCCACATTGATCTGGTACTGGTACTCCCTGTATATAGCTCCACATTGATCTGGTACTGGTACTCCCTGTATATAGCTCCACATTGATCTGGTACTGGTACGTCCTGTATATACCGTAGCTCCACATTGATCTGGTACTGGTACTCCCTGTATATAGCTCCACATTGATCTGGTACTGGTACTCCCTGTATATAGCTCCACATTGATCTGGTACTCCCTGTATATAGCTCCACATTGATCTGGTACTCCATGTATATAGCTCCACATTGATCTGGTACTCCCTGTATATAGCTCCACATTGATCTGGTACTCCTGTATATAGCTCCACATTGATCTGGTACTCCTGTATATAGCTCCACATTGATCTGCTACTGGTACTCCTGTATATAGCTCCACATTGATCTGCTACTGGTACTCCCTGTATATACCGTAGCTCCACATTGATCTGCTACTGGTACTCCCTGTATATAGCTCCACATTGATCTGGTACTGGTACTCCCTGTATATAGCTCCACATTGATCTGGTACTGGTACTCCCTGTATATAGCTCCACATTGATCTGGTACTGGTACTCCCTGTATATAGCTCCACATTGATCTGGTACTGGTACGTCCTGTATATACCGTAGCTCCACATTGATCTGGTACTGGTAATCCCTGTATATAGCTCCACATTGATCTGGTACTCCTGTATATAGCTCCACATTGATCTGGTACTCCTGTATATAGCTCCACATTGATCTGGTACTCCCTGTATATAGCTCCACATTGATCTGGTACTCCTGTATATAGCTCCACATTGATCTGGTACTCCCTGTATATAGCTCCACATTGATCTGGTACTCCCTGTATATAGCTCCACATTGATCTGGTACTCCCTGTATATAGCTCCACATTGATCTGGTACTCCCTGTATATAGCTCCACATTGATCTGGTACTGGTACTCCCTGTATATAGCTCCATTTTTGTATATTTCATTATATTCCTCATGTTACTATTATAATTGTTTACTGTTAAACTCTGCATGGTTGGGAAAGGGCTCGTAAGTAAACATTTCACTGTAAAGCCTAAACCTGTTGTATTTGGTGTCGGTGACCAATAACATTTGATTTGATGTATATGTGCCGCTAGACAATAACGGAAAGGTCGCTAAGACGAATCGCATGTTGATATGCCCTTGAGCAAGGCACTTAACCTTAATAGGACAAAAATAAGCACCCACGAAATAGTGTGTGTGGCGAAGCGACAGAGACAACATATGACCATGGCTGCTCCGGCCTCCACGGGACAGGCCTCTCTGTGTTGTGTCTGTGTCAGACAGTATGCATCCCGCATCGGACTATACAGTCATCAGCGAACCCACAAGCAGTGATGGAAGTCATCGGATGCCGTGTGTGTGTGTGTGTGTGTGTGTGTGTCTCTCTCTCTGTGTGTAGTCTCTACCTCCACAGCCAGGCTGTGATCTGACATGGACACGCTGGTGTTGCGATGCCAGCAGACATGCATGGTGCTGTTGGCACGGTGATGGGTCTGCTTATCCAGAGAGTTACGGGACGACGACATGTCATCCTCTGACTCCTGCTCCAGAGAAACCTCATCCGACGACCCTGAGGAAGGAGGGGAGGAGGGGGAGGAGTTAGCTACATCTAAAGGGGGTACAGTACATTTGTACGAAGTCCACCCAATAGGAGCATCATCTGGCTCCAACAGTCCATGGATGAACCTGAAAATCCACTGACAAAAGAATACACAACACATATAGCGATGGTTTCAAACCCAGCTCACGAGGCTAGTAGGTTCCACAACATCCAGCCCAAGAGGCTAGTAGGTTCCACAACATCCAGCCCAAGAGGCTAGTAGGTTCCACAACATCCAGCCCAAGAGGCTAGTAGGTTCCACAACATCCAGCCCAAGAGGCTAGTAGGTTCCACAACATCCAGCCCAAGAGGCTAGTAGGTTCCACAATATCCAGCCCAAGAGGCTAGTAGGTTCCACAACATCCAGCCCAAGAGGCTAGTAGGTTCCACAATACCCAGCCCAAGAGGCTAGTAGGTTCCACAAGAAAAGGGTAAAAGACAATATAAAAACATTATCACTATAAAAACAAAGAGGGATCTAATACTGTAGGCTACATCCAGGTGCATGCACAAGTACAGTAGATCCTAACTATACACTATAGAGAGGAGTAATGCTGTGATCGCTACAGAGGGGGGGTAATGCTGGGATCGCTACAGAAAGGGGGGTAATGTTGGGATCGCTACAGAGAGGGGGTAATGTTGGGATCGCTACAGAGAGGGGGTAATGTTGGGATCGCTACAGAGAGGGGTAATGCTGGGATCGCTACAGAGAAGGGGTAATGCTGGGATCATTACAGAGAGGGGTAATGCTGGGATCGCTACAGAGAGGGGGTAATGCTGGGATCGCCACAGAGAGGGGGTAATGCTGGGATCGCCACAGAGAGGGGGTAATGCTGGGATCGCTACAGAGGGAGGGAGGGGGGCGGGTAATGCTGGGATCGCTACAGAGAGGGGGTAATGCTGGGATCGCTACAGAGAGGGGTAATGCTGGGATCGATAAAGAGGGGGGTAATGCTGGGATCACTGCAGAAAGTGGTAATGCTGTGATCACCGCAGAGAGGGGTAATGCTGTGATCACCACAGAGAGGGGTAATGCTGTGATCACCACAGAGAGGGGTAATGCTGTGATCACTACAGAGAGGGGGTAATTATATGTCTTACTGTTGGAGCGATCACATAGCCCTGGGTCCAGGAACAGGTCTGATTTCTCATGAGATTTCTTGGCCATCTCTATTGCCATGTTGAGATCCTCTATCCATTTCCCCATCTCCACCTTTGAGCTAAAAATCACATCCACACAGGGAGGTTATACAGATCAGCTGACGAAGTGAGCAGGGTGGTTTACGACTCAGGACTTTAACCAACTCTGGTTCACTATTAAAATGAAGATTTGCATTTGTCTTTAGATTCAAAAAGCATAACGTTTTGCTTGATCTTTGACAGTTCTGTGACTGTGTGTGTGTTTACCTGGCTGCCACCACAATGGTCCTCTGGGCAGAGTAGATGGTGAAGCAGTGAGGGACAGACCACTCATTCTCACTCTCCTCCACCTAAGGATGGAAGGGGAGAAACACAGTAAGATGGTTGATCAGCAAAGATACGTTGGCTTTTGGCCCCTACCACCAGCTCTTATGGGATTGGACAAGAACAGCAGGGGAGCTTGAGGTAAAACAGATCAAAAGAAGGCCTGCCAAAAGCCTCTCGGCCTGGGGGGGTATCTACTGCACATCCGTCTGGCCTGGAGGGGGGGTGGGTAATCTACTGCACATCCGTCTGGCCTGGGGGTGGGTTATCTACATCTGGCATTCTAAACAAGCACAGCTTCTTTCTCCCTTTTCCCAGCCATTCACAGACGTCTCGTCAGAGCCCACATCAAAGCTTTGTTTAGTCTACACCAGCACGGGAGAGAGGGAGCAGGGCAGCGTGTCTTAGCTGACAGAACCCAGAGTACTCACCGGAGCATCCAAAACTATGAGCTGCATCACAAGTGAAGAAGCAGAGACGCAGGTTAGACCAAGGCAGGGACCTCGGGGTAGTCTCACTGACAGTCAACCCCCCCACCCACCCTGATATCCAACTCAACACAGTGCTACTCTTTTATTATGGAATGCAATGGAAACACCCCCCATTAGCAGTGACTTATCTCCCTCAGTTTCCTTCTGTCTGACTCTTACTAAGACACATTCAACAAGTGTTTCTGAGCCAGAAAACTGAACAACCATGACAGCTGAAGGACGATGACAAAAAAAAAAATACTTTCAGTAACTTGGGGCTCACTTCAATCCGTAGCGTAGAAGATCTGCGTTGTAGCACGGTTGACATTTTAAAAAGGTCATTTCCGATTAAGCCGACATATGCAGCGTTTAACGTGAAATGCCAATCTCCACGAATGCGGTAACATCTCGCTACAATGCAGATCTTCCGCACTACGGTTTGAATCGAGCCCTCGGTCTCCTTGACAGTACAGAGTGGCCCACGAAGGTGATGTTTTCTGAAATGTCCATTTTGTCATCATGGGGCGACTTGCTGAATCAGACAGTTGCACATAAACATGAGTAATAATTCAATCCAAAATAAATAGGAAGGAAACAGTCATTCACAATACGGTTGCTAATTCCTAGGTTTTCCAGAAAACTCAGTTGAAAGATTGCCAGAATCAGGAGGGAAAGCAATCCTACACCTAATATTTCTGAAATTTGCAACCCTAGTAAGTATTATATTGGCAGCAAGTTGCCACAGCAAGGTCAGGTTACCACAGCTAGGTCACAGCTAGGTCAGGTTGCCACAGCTAGGTCACAGCTAGGTCAGGTTACCACAGCTAGGTCAGGTTACCACAGCTAGGTCAGGTTACCACAGCTAGGTCAGGTTACCACAGCTAGGTCACAGCTAGGTCAGGTTACCACAGCTAGGTCACAGCTAGGTCAGGTTACCACAGCTAGGTCACAGCTAGGTCAGGTTACCACAGCTAGGTCAGGTTACCACAGCTAGGTCAGGTTACCACAGCTAGGTCACAGCTAGGTCAGGTCACAGCTAGGTCAGGTTACCACAGCTAGGTCAGGTTGCCACAGCTAGGTCAGGTTGCCACAGCTAGGTCAGGTTGCCACAGCTAGGTCACAGCTAGGTCAGGTCACAGCTAGGTCAGGTTGCCACAGCTAGGTCAGGTTGCCACAGCTAGGTCAGGTTGCCACAGCTAGGTCACAGCTAGGTCAGGTTGCCACAGCTAGGTCACAGCTAGGTCAGGTTGCCACAGCTAGGTCACAGCTAGGTCAGGTTACCACAGCTAGGTCACAGCTAGGTCAGGTTACCACAGCTAGGTCAGGTTACCACAGCTAGGTCAGGTTACCACAGCTAGGTCAGGTTACCACAGCTAGGTCAGGTTACCACAGCTAGGTCACAGCTAGGTCAGGTTACCACAGCTAGGTCACAGCTAGGTCAGGTTACCACAGCTAGGTCACAGCTAGGTCAGGTTGCCACAGCTAGGTCACAGCTAGGTCAGGTTGCCACAGCTAGGTCACAGCTAGGTCAGGTTACCACAGCTAGGTCACAGCTAGGTCAGGTTGCCACAGCTAGGTCAGGTTGCCACAGCTAGGTCAGGTTGCCACAGCTAGGTCAGGTTGCCACAGCTAGGTCAGGTTGCCACAGCTAGGTCAGGTTGCCACAGCTAGGTCACAGCTAGGTCAGGTTGCCACAGCTAGGTCAGGTTACCACAGCTAGGTCAGGTTACCACAGCTAGGTCAGGTTACCACAGCTAGGTCAGGTTACCACAGCTAGGTCAGGTTACCACAGCTAGGTCACAGCTAGGTCAGGTTACCACAGCTAGGTCAGGTTGCCACAGCTAGGTCACCACAGCTAGGTCACCACAGCTAGGTCACAGCTAGGTCAGGTTACCACAGCTAGGTCAGGTTGCCACAGCTAGGTCACCACAGCTAGGTCACCACAGCTAGGTCACAGCTAGGTCAGGTTACCACAGCTAGGTCACAGCTAGGTCAGGTTGCCACAGCTAGGTCAGGTTGCCACAGCTAGGTCAGGTTGCCACAGCTAGGTCAGGTTGCCACAGCTAGGTCAGGTTGCCACAGCTAGGTCAGGTTGCCACAGCTAGGTCAGGTTGCCACAGCTAGGTCAGGTTGCCACAGCTAGGTCAGGTTGCCACAGCTAGGTCAGGTTACCACAGCTAGGTCACAGCTAGGTCAGGTTGCCACAGCTAGGTCACAGCTAGGTCAGGTTACCACAGCTAGGTCACAGCTAGGTCAGGTTACCACAGCTAGGTCACAGCTAGGTCAGGTTACCACAGCTAGGTTACAGCTAGGTCAGGTTGCCACAGCTAGGTCAGGTTGCCACAGCTAGGTCAGGTTGCCACAGCTAGGTCAGGTTGCCACAGCTAGGTCACAGCTAGGTCAGGTTGCCACAGCTAGGTCACAGCTAGGTCAGGTTGCCACAGCTAGGTCAGGTTACCACAGCTAGGTCAGGTTGCCACAGCTAGGTCACAGCTAGGTCAGGGTACCACAGCTAGGCCACAGCTAGGTCAGGTCACCACAGCTAGGCCACAGCTAGGTCAGGTCACCACAGCTAGGCCACAGCTAGGTCAGGTTACCACAGCTAGGCCACAGCTAGGTCAGGTTACCACAGCTAGGTCACAGCTAGGTCAGGTTGCCACAGCTAGGTCACAGCTAGGTCAGGTTACCACAGCTAGGTCACAGCTAGGTCAGGTTACCACAGCTAGGTCACAGCTAGGTCAGGTTACCACAGCTAGGTCACAGCTAGGTCAGGTTGCCACAGCTAGGTCAGGTTGCCACAGCTAGGTCACAGCTAGGTCAGGTTACCACAGCTAGGTCAGGTTGCCACAGCTAGGTCAGGTTGCCACAGCTAGGTCACAGCTAGGTCAGGTTACCACAGCTAGGTCACAGCTAGGTCAGGTTACCACAGCTAGGTCACAGCTAGGTCAGGTTACCACAGCTAGGTCACAGCTAGGTCAGGTTACCACAGCTAGGTCACAGCTAGGTCAGGTTACCACAGCTAGGTCACAGCTAGGTCAGGTTACCACAGCTAGGTCACAGCTAGGTCAGGTTACCACAGCTAGGTCACAGCTAGGTCAGGTTACCACAGCTAGGTCACAGCTAGGTCAGGTTACCACAGCTAGGTCACAGCTAGGTCAGGTTACCACAGCTAGGTCACAGCTAGGTCAGGTTGCCACAGCCAGGTCAGGTTGCCACAGCCAGGTCAGGTTGCCACAGCTAGGTCACAGCTAGGTCAGGTTGCCACAGCCAGGTCAGGTTGCCACAGCCAGGTCACAGCTAGGTCAGGTTGCCACAGCTAGGTCACAGCTAGGTCAGGGTTCCACAGCTAGGTCACAGCTAGGTCAGGGTTCCACAGCTAGGTCACAGCTAGGTCAGGTTACCACAGCTAGGTCAGGTTACCACAGCTAGGTCAGGTTACCACAGCTAGGTCAGGTTACCACAGCTAGGTCAGGTTACCACAGCTAGGTCAGGTTACCACAGCTAGGTCAGAGCCAGATTAACCTCAGAGGTCACGGCTAACAGGGTAAAGGTCAGGGGTCAACACAGGGCAGGCTAACGAACGGCAGGCAGCTTATACTCACGATCATGCCGTGCAGAGGCAGCTGGCCATGGACCTTGAACTGGTTTGTGGCCGTCACACCTTTACTGGTGTACAGGAGCTGGTCAGAGAACTGAGAGGAAAGACAATATATAGATCATGAGATACACCATGACACAAACTATTGTTATCCTAATTAGGGTTGTCATGATTACCAGTAACCTAATGTTGCAGGCGTAAAAGAAACGCCTGAAACTAGATCCCCTACAAAAACTGTTCAAGCAATCCTGTAAATGTGGAGGAGTTAATATGGAGTGTTTGAGAGCATCAAATCCATTTTGTGACTGACTGACTGATCTACAAATAAAAATGAGTCGTTGTTTATGATGAAAGGTGATTTGTAGATCAGTCAGTAGGCAGTCGCCTGCACTGTCAGCTGTAATGTCGAACAAGCCCGTTGTTAACGTCCAAAAACGGAAGTCACAGGCTCTTTCCATTTCCCTTGAAAACCGGAACATCCGGTTGTTGTGGACTCGGCAGAGGCCTACGATACCAGTATGGCGATACCGCGATTTTCCACGGCAGAACAGAACACCTAAAGCAGACTAAAAACTCTTTAGTCCGTTAAAAACCTACTGTACACGTAACATATTGTGTGATCTAGCTTGGAAAATAAAATGTGACTCTGGCAGTCAACAGAAGGATGGGTTTTTTTTCCCTCCCAACATTAGGGCTGTTTTCCTTAAGAAATGAAGTCCGCTTCATGTTGTTTCTTTTTCTTTCCTTACCTCCTAGTATGGCAATACCGGTATCGTGACAACGCTAATCCTAATAGTTTATACTGAGGGACCACTAACTGGCATGAAACATTACATATCTGAAGATTGAGAGGAAAGATACACATCAATATATTTAACCTTTATTTGTGCAGATTTGTCTCATTGAGATCATCTCCCTACTGGTGTATAACAGTAAAGTAAGTCGCTCTGGATAAGAGCTAAATGACTTAAATGAAAAGTATAAATAATACAAGAGACAGAGGAAAGACGGGACCCAGCCATGAAATAAACGAGATAATTTTGTGTGTGGTAATTTTGTATAATTTTTGTATGAAGATAGAAATCAATGCTAATCAACAAAGGGATTGTTGAAACTGAAACACGGTTACTCACCAGGAAAAACATCCTTTGCTGCAGCCCTTTTTTGGTCAGCTTGTACAGACAGCCCTCTCGAATGAACTCCTGAAAACCAGAAAAGTAGCATTAGATATTAAACTCAGCAAAAAAAAAGAAACGTCCTCTCACTGTCAACTGTGTTTATTTTCAGCAAACTTAACATGTGTAAATATTTGTATGAACATAACAATATTCAACAACTGAGACAAACTGAACAAGTTCCACAGACATGTGACTAGCAGAAATTGAATAACGTGTCCCTGAACAAAAGGAGGGTCAAAATCAAAAATAGTCAGTATCTGGTGTGGCCACCAGCTGCATTAAGTACTGCAGTGCATCTCCTCCTCATAGACTGCACCAGATTTGCCAGTTCTTTCTGTGAGATATTACCCCACTCTTCCACCAAGGCACCTGCAAGTTCCCGGACATTTCTGGGGGGAATGGCCCTAGCCCTCACCCGCCGATCCAACAGGTCCCAGACGTGCTCAATGGGATTGAGATCCGGGCTCTTCGCTGGCCATGGCAGAACACTGACAATCTTGTCTTGCAGAAAATCGCGCACAGAATGAGAAGTATGGCTGGTGGCATTGTCATGCTGGAGGATCATGTCAGGATGAGCCTGCAGGAAGGGTACCACATGAGAGAGGAGGATGTCTTCCCTGTAACGCACAGCGTTGAGATTGCCTGCAATGACAATAAGCTCAGTCCGATGACGCTGTGACATACCACCCCAGCCCATGACGGACCCACCACTTCTAAATCGATCCCGTACAAGAGTACAGGCCTCGGTGTAACGCTCATTCCTTCGACGATAAACGCAAATCTGACCATCACCCCTGCTGAGACAAAACCGCGACTCGCCAGTGAAGAGTACTTTTTGCCAGTCCTGTCTGGTCCAGCGACGGTGTGTTTGTGCCCATAGGCAACGTTGTTGCCGGTGATGTCTACAAGCCCTCAGTCCAGCCTCTCTCAACCTACTGCGGACAGTCTGAGCACTGATGGAGGGATTGTGCGTTCCTGGTGTAACTTGGGCAGTCGTTGCCATCCTGTACCTGTCCCGCAGGTGTGATGTTTGGATGTACCGATCCTGTGCAGGTGTTGTTACATGTGGTCTGCCACTGCGAGGACGATCAGCTGTCCGTCCTGTCTCCCTGTAGCGCTGTCTTAGGCGTCTCACAGTACAGACATTGCAATTTATTGCCCTGGCCACATTTGCAGTCCTCATGCCTCCTTGCAGCATGCCAGTCCTCATGCCTCCTTGCAGCATGTTCACGCAGATGAGCAGGGACCCTGGGCATCTTTCTTTTGCTGTTTTTCAGAGTCAGTAGAAAGGCCTCTTTAGTGTACTAAGTTTTCATAACTGTGACCTTAATTGCCTACCGTCTGTAAGCTGTTAGTGTCTTAACAACCATTCCACAGGTGCATGTTCATTTACTGTTTATGGTTAATTGAACATGCGTGGAAAACCGTGTAACTTCTTAGGGAGCAGCTCCCGAGGTGACGGTTTTGGAGAGCCTGGCGTACACAAAGTAAAATGCCTCCCACTCAGGCCCAGAAAATAGGATATGCACATAATTAGTACCATTGGATAGGAAACACTGAAGTTTCTAAGAGTGTTAAAATATTGTCTGTGAGTATAACAGAACGGATATGGCAGGCGAAAACCCGAGGAATTTCTGTCCTGGAAAAAGTGTATTTGACACACTGCCTCATTTTGAACCCCTCCCTTATGAAAATGCCCATATAAGGGAGTAAGATTTCAGTACCTATTGCTTCCACTGGATGTCAACAGTCTCTAGACAGTGTTTTGATTCTGTTTAGTTGCTTTAGATGGTGATAGAAGAAGAATTAGGAAGTGGTCACAGACAAGTAAACAGAAGAGAATGCGCGTTCACCGGCTTGCGTGCGCTGTGTTTTTTTTCCTTTCCTATCGCCCAGTTTATATTCCGGTTGAAATATTATACTAAATATACATAAAAGTGTTCCTAAGGATACATTATCAATGATGTTTGATTGTTCTTGGACAAGTTTATAGGTATAGGTTGAACGAGTTCTCTTCACGTTTCAATGGGCGAGTGGACGCTGTATTTTCTCATCATAACGCACCAACCCAACGGAGATTTATGGATATAATAAATTACTTTTTCTAACAAAAGAACCATGGATTGTCTTCGTTGGACACTTGGGAAGCCCTCAGCAGAAGTTCTTCAAAAGGTAATTGATTTGTTTTCGCTATGAAATGTGTTTTGTGTGAACCGCATGGTTTATGAATTTATGTTAATGGAAAAATAGGATCCTGGGGTCCGGCATCGCCCCAGTCTACCTCTCATGAATTCTGCTCTCACCCTGACAACTGATAAAAAAATAGTTATACTTTATTTGTGAGTGCTGTCTACTGGACTCGAGGACTACAGTACTGGTGCCCCGTCTCCCTCTACAAGGTACTAGACTCACTCTGCCGAGCGCAGTGAGGTTCTACGAGGTACTAGAGACTCATCCTGCCAAGTGCAGTGAGGTTCTACGAGGTACTAGACTCACCCTGCCGGGTGCAGTGAGGTTCTCGATGCCGATCAGGTCTCTCTGGAGCTCAGACAGCTTCTGGAAGTTCTCCAGGCGGATCAAACTACTCTGGAGCTGAGTGGCCATCTCTGCCACCTCCTTCAGGGCCTCTGTAGACAAGGAGGGAGAAAGGTACATACAGGAGAGGAAAGGATCCATACAGGAGGGTTGAGGATCCACACAGGAGGGATAGGGATACAAACATTAGGGAATATGACAAGATGGCGGGCTGCTTAGCTCTGCCGAGTTCAGTACAAATCTGTGTTCTTATTGCTCAAATGATTACCAACCCATTCAGAACATTTTCTCCCTGCTGAACATTACCCAGGTCTCTTAAGGAGCAATGAGCAGGAGGCCTAGGTATCTGACTCATTGAAATATAATCCATATAAAAAGGATTGGCACCTCTAACCCTGGCAATTTGACTGGTAAACTCACAGGTACACTCCAAATGGCTGCCAGTCCACCCATTACGCCATCTTTAACTTAAAAAGGGCACGCCCATTCTCTGGAATCTTTTACTTTTACTATGATCTGACAGCTCTATGGTCCTCTGAGGTACCCCCCATCAGCCACGTAGCATTATCAATGTGACAGCTCGGAGGGAGCTTCCACCCATCAGCCACGTAGCGTTCTCACCTCTGCAGTTGTTGTGGTCGGGGTGGTCTGGGCTGTAGTGTTTACACAGTCTCTCTAGGATCAGTTTGTAGTGCATGAGGCGCTGGATGGGCTTCAGCAGGAACGTGTTGAGAGGCAGGTAACACACCTTCTGAAGCTCAAACTCCTTATACACCGTCTCCAGCTTCTTCAAACGCTTGGTAGCCTTCTCCAGCTCGGTCAGCACCTCGTCATGTTTCTGCAAGTAGCTGGTGAACTCCTGAGGAAGAGAAGCAGGAACAAACAAGCTCAAATGAGAGGGATCCCTTTATAGAACACGGTAATGGTCCGAGTGGTGTGGACACTGTTAAAATCACTTCCCTTCCTTCCCCTTTACAACGGAAACAGACGCAGCACTAAGATTACGCGTGACAACGGAGTTATGACGGCTTATCCTATCACTTTCCATCCCTGTTTCGTACAGCAGCAGCAGCCTCCCGTCTGACTATAGTGTGTAGCAGTCACCCGTCTGACTATAGTGTGTAGCAGTCTCCCGTCTGACTATAGTGTGTAGCAGTCTCCCGTCTGACTATAGTGTGTAGCAGTCTCCCGTCTGACTATAGTGTGTAGCAGTCTCCCGTCTGAACAATCAGGGGGTGACAAAAGTCCAGTCTCACCTTGAGAGCACACATGTTCCTCAGCATGACGTCTCCAATCCTCTGGTAGTCTCCCTTCACATGAGCATTAGAGCGCCCCTCCCTGGTCACAAACAAAACCCCCAAAAGATATATATTACTTCTGACTGCATACTGTAGCTTTCACAGTAAAAAGGTCTCAACTTTTTTTAAAATTAAAATAAATAGGATTGCTGCGTTCCATATTTCAGTGTTGCCGTACTCTTCCCTTTTTTCAGAAGGCTTAGTATAACATAGATCTTCTAATTTGATAAGATTACCACAGCATTAGTCTAATGTTTTGCATATGTAGATTACCACAGCATTTTGTCTCATGCTTTGGATATGTAGATTACCACAGCATTAGTCTCATGCTTTGCATATGTAGATTACCACAGCATTAGTCTCATGCTTTGCATATGTAGATTACCACAGCATTTTGTCTCATGCTTTGCATATGTAGATTACCACAGCATTAGTCTCATGCTTTGCATATGTAGATTACCACAGCATTAGTCTCGTGTTTTGCATATGTAGATTACCACAGCATTAGTCTAATGTTTTGCATATGTAGATTACCACAGCATTAGTCTCATGCTTTGCATATGTAGATTACCACAGCATTAGTCTCATGCTTTGCACATGTAGATTACCACAGCATTCGTCTCATGCTTTGCATATGTAGATTACCACAGCATTAGTCTCGTGTTTTGCATATGTAGATTACCACAGCATTAGTCTAATGTTTTGCATATGTAGATTACCACAGCATTAGTCTCATGCTTTGCACATGTAGATTACCACAGCATTAGTCTAATGTTTTGCATATGTAGATTACCACAGCATTTTGTCTCATGCTTTGCATATGTAGATTACCACAGCATTCGTCTCATGCTTTGCATATGTAGATTACCACAGCATTCGTCTCATGCTTTGTTGATGTAGATAAATGTGAGGAGAGCAGCACTGACCATAAAGCTAGTCTCTGGTCGATCTCCTTGAGGAATCCCCGGTGGAACTCGTAAATGGGGTCGATGTTGGAGAACAACAGGGCCATCAGACCCTCTGGCATGGCATTCTCTTTGATCACAGCACTGCGGAACCACTGAAAGGAGAGAGAAAAGGCCAGCATTAGGCCAGCATTAGAACACAAGCCTTGTCCCAGGTCTGTTTGTGCTGTGCAGCATATTCTTATGGAAAGACTGCACAAACTGATCTGGGACCTACCGCAGTAAAAATAAAAATAATAATAATAATTCTGTACACAGCCACAGATGAGACACACAAACACACACTGCGTGAATCGCTCACCACTGTGATGACCTCTAGGTCTTTCAGGTAGGTCCTCTCTGTGGTTAGAATCTCTTTGGCAATGAAGTAGGCTTTGTCGGTGGGATATCGCTGAGGAACGAGACCATCAGTCATGTCAACACTGGATACACATTCAGCCAATAACATTCAGCCAATAATAAAAAAAAACTGCTTTATGGAAAATATAGCTCAAAAGATTAAAATAAAAAGTGAATTTGGCCCTGAAATTTCATGCAACATTACTGTGCGTAAATTACAAAGCGCAGTCGTTCAAAAACAACGTCTAATCTATTTATTTTAAGAGGAAAGGACAGTTTGTTATCTCTTACAATTATGATTTAACAAAAATTCACACCCAATCACCAATCACCCAATCACCAAAAGATCCACCTAAACAAATGTGATTAAATGATAAGTTGATTAATTTAAAATCAACCCGACAGATCGATAGTGGCAGGCAGTGTACCTTCCTCCTGCCCTCCTCCTCCTCCTCTAGCCTGTTGGTGCCCACCTCACTCAGGATGGGGCTCTGTAGGGGCGAGGGGGCCTGGCCCGCCCCCGGGAGACTCAGCGTAGACATCTGGAAGGAAGGGGACAGGCAGAGGGGAGAACTCTTGGAGTTGAACGGGGAGAGCTGGGGGCTGTCCATAGATGACCCTGGAGAGGGGAAAGAGCAATGAAAACACGGCAAACTATGAATTACATTTCAAATGTGTCTATACAAATTCACAATGATTCAATTCAAATTCCATCTCTGCTGCACACTATATATACACACACAGAAGCATGTGGACACCCTTTCAAATGAGTGGATTCAGCTATTTCAGCCACACCAGTTGCTGACAGGTATATAAAACCAAGCACACAGCAATGCAATTTCCAGATAAAAAACATTGACAGTAGAATGGCTTTACTGAACAGCTCAGTGACTTTCAACATGGCCCCATCATACAATGCCACCTTTCCAACAAGTCAGTTAAGTCCAATATCTGCCCTGCCAGAGCTGCCCCAGTCAACTGTAAGTGTTGTTATCGCGAAGTGGAAACGTCTATGAGCAACTACGACTCAGCCGCAAAGTGGTCAGCCACAGAAGATCACAGAAGGGGACCGCCGAGAGCTGAAGGGCGCGTAGCGCGTGAAAATCATCTGTTCTCGGTTGCAACACTCGCTACCGAGTTCCAAATTGCCTCTGGCAGCAACGTCAGCACATTAACTGTTCGCCAGGAGCTTTATGAAATGGGTTCCCATGGCCGAGCAGCCACACACAAGCCTAAGATCCCCATGGGTGATGTCAAGTGTGGGCTAGAGTCTCTGTAAAGCTCGCCGCCATTGGACTCTGGAGCAGTGGAAACCTACTCTGGAGTGATGAATCACGCTTCACCATCTGGCAGTCCGAATCTGGGTTTGGCGGATGCGAGGAAAACGCTACCTGGCCCAATACATAGCGCCAACTGTAAAGTTTGGTGGAGGAGGAATAATCGTCTGGGGCTGTTTTTCATGGTTCGGGCTAGGCCCCTTAGTTCCAGTGAAGGGAAATCTTGAAGGCCCTTTCCTGTTTCAGCATGACAACGCCCCCGTGCACATAGCGAGGTCCATACAGAAATGGTTTGTCGAGATCGGTGTAGAAGAACTTGACTGGCCTGCACAGAGCCCTGACCTCAACCCCATCAAATACCTTTGGGATGAATTGGAACGCCGACTGCGAGCCAGGCCTAATCGCCCAACATCAGTGACCGACCTCACTAATGCTCGTGGCTGAATGGAAGCAAGTACCCTGCAGCAATGTTCCAACATCTAATGGAAAGCTTTCCCAGACGTGGAGACCGTTAGAGCAGCAAAGGGGGGGACCAACTCCATAGTAATGCTTCTGATTTTAGAAGGAGATGTTCGACGAGCAGATGTCCACATACTTTTGGTCATGTAGTAAATTATATATCTATATCAAACCCATGTATGAGACAGACAACACTCAAGGAGTACCGCATCGTCTCTCCTCTGTTATCCAAAACAAAATATTTTTCTCTACACACAGCATGAGTGAAAACAACACACCCTAACATGACATTAAAATTAGCTTGTATATTTCTAAATGAATCCCACAGGAGGCAGCAGGGAGAGGTGCTTAGGGGAACAGGAGGGATCTGCTCTATACTGTAAAAGCATCTGCTTTGGACAAGGTGGGAGGAACATCCAGGCAACAACAGAAAAACACAGTAGAGGGAAAGGCCACTTCATTCAGGAAATAGGTACAGAATCATGGGTCAAGGATAAAATTTGGACCCATTTCAAAAAATAAAATAGGATTAAATATGTTGATAAAAAGTTATTATTGCTCATCCAAACTGCATTATCCCATTTGACAGAACCAAAAAGCAACAGGCTGTTACTGTATGGCAATGTCCTGTGTCCTTCAATAGAAACAGCCTGAAGGGTTCGTCAAAACAAATCTTTTAATGCTCTCACACACACACACACACACACACACACACACGGTTTGACATGAATAGAGAAAGATAATGGCTCCCACATTTTCTCTCCAGCCATTGTTTGTTTTCAGAGCTGCAGTCCACTAGAATGATTTATCACCAGCTCTTATATGAAGCTGATTACATTAGAGAACTGAAGCTGCTTCACAAATGGCACCCTATTCCCTATGGGCCCCGGTCAAAGGAGTGCACCCTATTCCCTATGGGCCCCGGTCAAAGGAGTGCACCCTATTCCCTATGGGCCCCGGTCAAAGGAGTGCACCCTATTCCCTATGGGCCCCAGTCAAAGGAGTGCACCCTATTCCCTATGGGCCCCGGTCAAAGGAGTGCACCCTATTCCCTATGGGCCCCGGTCAAAAGTAGTGCACCAAATACGGAATAGGGTGCCATTTGGGAAGCACACAGTCTGCTGTGTGATGCTTCCCTATTGGAGGAGTGTGCGGTTTGATGCTTCCCTATTGGAAGAGTCTGCTGTGTGATGATTCTCACAGAAGAGAAACAGAACGGCAGACCAGGAAGAAGAGCGAAACAGAACGTCAGACCAGGAAGAAGAGCGAAACAGAACGTCAGACCAGGAAGAAGAGCGAAACAGAACGTCAGACCAGGAAGAAGAGCGAAACAGAACGGCAGACCAGGAAGAAGAGCGAAACAGAACGGCAGACCAGAAAGAAGAGCGAAACAGAACGGCAGACCAGGAAGAAGAGCGAAACAGAACGGCAGACCAGGAAGAAGAGCGAAACAGAACGGCAGACCAGGAAGAAGAGCGAAACAGAACGGCAGACCAGGAAGAAGAGCGAAACAGAACGACAGACCAGGAAGAAGAGAGAGAGAAGGAAAAAAAAAGGTTCCTCTCCGACCTGGAAATAGTTCCCTGAGTCACGGCTCTGGACAGCCCGGGGGCGGCCTGGCCTGGTAGACAGGCCGTGGTTTATAGTTGGAACTGTTATACAGCCCCATGGGGGACAACAGAGGACGGGCGGAGACTGAGGGGATGGATAGATAGCACAGTCTGCAGTCTCTCTACAGAGATAGCAGAATCTACAGCAGGGTTTCCCAACTGGCAGCCCACCGGGGGGGTTTTATTGTTGAACATAAAGACTGTACAACACCAGGAAATCGGCTCAAAAAGTCATTTTAATTCAGGAAATCTGTTCCCAAATATTCCCACACACAGAGAGACGTGATCATATACTAATGTAAGCAAGGTTTGAAATGATTGTTTTAGACAGACATATCTGTTTGGACTTCTTGCGGTCAACTTCTAACACTTTATTATAATTATGTTCCGGCCCCTGACCATCCACTCAAGAAAATAATAATAATATATATAAATAAAATCGGCCCGCGGTTGAATCTAGTTGATGATCCCTGGTCTGAAGTCTCTACAGATGGAGAGGGGGACAGTCCAGTCCCAGGAAGGGGGGAGTGGGGGATAGACAGTCCAGTCCCAGGAAGGGGGGAGTGGGGGATGGACAGTCCAGTCCCAGGAAGGGGAGAGTGGGGGATGGACAGTCCAGTCCCAGGAAGGGGGGAGTGGGGGATGGACAGTCCAGTCCCAGGAAGGGGGAGTGGGGATGGACAGTCCAGTCCCAGGAAGGGGGAGTGGGGGATGGACAGTCCAGTCCCAGGAAGGGGGAGTGGGGATGGACAGTCCAGTCCCAGGAAGGGGGAGTGGGGATGGACAGTCCAGTCCCAGGAAGGGGGAGTGGGGGATGGACAGTCCAGTCCCAGGAAGGGGGAGTGGGGGATGGACAGTCCAGTCCCAGGAAGGGGGGAGTGGGGGATGGACAGTCCAGTCCCAGGAAGGGGGGAGTGGGGGATGGACAGTCCAGTCCCAGGAAGGGGGGAGTGGGGGATGGACAGTCCAGTCCCAGGAAGGGGGGAGTGGGGGATGGACAGTCCAGTCCCAGGAAGGGGGGAGTGGGGGATGGACAGTCCAGTCCCAGGAAGGGGGGAGTGGGGGATGGACAGTCCAGTCACAGGAAGGGGGGAGTGTGGGTTTGCTGTGTGGAAGGACTTGGCAGAGACCCAGTCTAAACAGGGAACATGTGCACGCACACACACACACACAGGCTGTGGAATGTAGTATTTGAGGAGCACCCCTAGTGCTCTGGTCAACAGTAGTGCACTATATAGGGAATAGGGGGCCCATTTGGAACACAACCTAGATTAAAATAAGGAGCATGTGTTTGTATTCTCTAATTCTAAACAAAGCAGACATCTGAGCCTTAAAATCAAGGAGCTGAAGCCCTAATCCTAAACGACATGCTCTGGCCAGGCACAGTGGATACACAAAAACATAGGAATGTTAGTGACATGTAACATTAACGATGTCAGCAATGTCCGAAAGGATATAGAATTGCAGATAAAAATGTCTCCTCTCAACCTAGATACTGTTATTAATGTATTTTTTATGTATTTTTTTTAACCTAGTAACCAGAGGGACCTATTGAGAGATTGTGGTGTACTTCTCTAAACTAAGGTGTACTGGACCAGGTAACCACTAGCCGTAGAGGGTTCTGGGTAGCTGCTTGAGGGTTAGAGGGTTTGAGGTAGGGTTAGGTGGAGCGAGGACAAGGTGAATTGGTCCATCCAAATTCATCTCTCTAAGCCTCTAGCGTGCAGACGCCACTTCTAGCATTCCTCCTCCACTCCTGGACAAGGTGAAGCGTCAGCGAGTCAGTCTTAGTGGGATGAATAGGCAGGTTTAGCTGTAGTTAAAAAAATCCAGGAATATTATATCAGTTTAAAAACAGTATTGAAATCAACACCTTTGGTCGGGACCATCTGTTTGAGCAATATGTTTCAAATGTTCATTTAACAATATCTACTAACTTTGAAAAGAAAAATTTATTATCCAGTTGAAGACTTAAATTCAGTAGAGGATTATTCAAAATTCCAGAGCCACATAATTGATCACAAAAAACCTCTTCTGCTTCTCTGCTTCCTGGATTGAAAGTAAAATCAACAAAATGTCTAAAATAAATTTTTAAGTCTGACATAAAAAAAAAAAAGGTACCCAAAAGTGATTACTTTATTCGTAAGAGAGAAAAAAAATAAAAAACATACAAAAATGTAAGTACACTTTGTTTAGAATCAGTAAAACATACACGTTCATTATGAAATGTGTGTTGCATTATTTGATGCCGTTATAAGTGCCAGTTGCAAGCTACAGTATATCCAAAAGCGTAGTGAATAATTGTCTCTTCGTAACACCATGCACTTGATTCAAGAGAGGTGGTGGTGGTGGTGGTGGGGAGGGGGAGTGAATCTGCAGGCCACGAATCAAAGCAAGAAGATCTAACAGAGGTCAACAACCGCAGGTCAAACATCTATGAGTGCATTCTTTTTTTTGTTGAGTTTTCTGGATATTTGAACTTTGACCTGACCCCCCCCCCCCTAGGAGGCTCAGAGGACTGCTGTTTTACCCACTTGTGATGGTAGAGAGCGAGGCTCCGCAAACGCACTTCTATGAACCCTTTTTACGAAGGGGGGACATGAACGTGTAATTCTAGGCATTCGACCAAAATGACAATGAGAACCTGGGTTGTAGAGTTTTAGAAAAGAGAAACTACGTAGCGTAGCCGTTTTGCTAAAAAATAAAAATGAAATATTAGTTGGTTTTCTTGATCGCCAAGTGGTGTTAAATTATGTATATGTATTTTTTTAATGTACCCAGTCCCCACCCCCATTTTGACATTCATGTAGAAATCACGCAAATATATTTAAAACAAATCTTAAAATTCACCTCTAAGCATCAGCGATCCATTATACGAATACCTATTAACTGAACGAGTCAAACAACAGGGCTTAAGGAATTGAGCATCATTAGTGAAAAAAGGTACCGCCGAAGGTCCATAGACTCCAGCTGGTTTAGAACAGTCGAGCCGACAAGGTGAAGAAAAAAAAAAAAATGAATCTGTCAATGTGCCCTTGAGCAAAGCACTTAACCCCAAGTCGCTCTGGATAGGAGTGTCTGTTAAAAAAATGTAAATAACCTTCGAGGGAACAGACCCTACCGTGCTACAGAAGACAAATCCAAATAGACTGTTTGATAAAACGCACTGAAAACAGAACAGTTTGCGTTGCAGAACGCCAAGTCAGAGGCCTTTGGTTAGATTAAAGCTAGCTGCTTCAAATGACAGGAAATTAAAAAATGGGACTTGGGGAGTTTAGATTCATGATGTAATTTCCTCCTCATAACAAAGTAGAGAAACACTCCACTGACTCCATTTCTATGGTTACGCCCCAAACGGCACCCTATTCCCCTTGTAGTGCACTACTTTTGACCAAGGGCCATAGTGCACTATGTAGGGAATAGGGTGCCATTTGGGACTCGGCCTACGTCGATTCAACAGGACTTTATGTACCATGGCACCTAGTCAATTGTTTCTCCCACACTGTTCCACTGTTCCCTACTCCGACCCAAACAGAAACCCAACACATATCTGTGGCTTGGATGTCAACACGTCACTGGACTGGACCCACTATGGTAATGGCTATGGCTGCATGCCAGTTCATTCATCAGGTGATACTAAGAAGAATCTCAAAATGGCAGGTTATGTTAAAAAAGTGACAAGATTTAAAAAAGGACCAAAGTGAGACAAGGTCCCTGTTGTTACCGCGGCTGTTGTGTTATTGTCTTGAAGTGCCTCTTCCGGAAAAGATTACGGATCGTGTGTAAAACCTCACGCGACATGTTTACAGTAAACGATCAGATGAAGCTCCAGACACACAGCGCTTTTAAAAACACTTCCAGCACAACGATACGGTGACACAGTAAAAACTTCATTTTCATCATTCTGTTAAGAGCTTCATTGATTCCCCGCGATTTTGACTGAAGGATATTTAAACCAGGATAAGTATAGATGCTTCTTACTGTTTACTGAGGGCTTCTACCTTTGCTTATAGTACATTAGACATCTAAAACAGTTTGTCATCTATTGGCATACTAGCTACTGAAGCAGAAACGTCATATTTTTTGTTACATGGGTTTGTTAAAGTACATTCACGTTGTTGGCTGTGGTGTGTATATAACATTGCCTCAGCAGTACACTGCCTACATTCTTTAAACTGAAATCTACACCGACTCAAATCTAAAAAAAGTGTATTTTTTCATTCGTGTGTCATCTACATCTTTTCTTCATACATCTCAACAGGACTTAAATCCTCTGCGATATGACGGCCTAGGAACAGTGGGTTAACTGCCTTGAGGGACAGAACGATATAGCCTAATACTCTGCTAACCCAGTACCTAACATGAACCCCAGACTGAGGCTGTGTGTTACTCGAGACAGATGCGGTAACGGACAGGAAAGTCCAGGTTATTATGGACCCAGCAGATGTTTCAATGGAACAAAATCTTCAAGACAGTCGTAGCATGATATAAAGGCTCTGTAAAAATGCACATTGTAGTGCTTTTATAGGAGGCTCTGGTCAAAAGTAGTGCACTATGTAGAGAATAGGGTGCCATATGGCTCTGGTCAAAAGTAGTGCACTATGTAGGGAATAGGGTGTCATATGGCTCTGGTCAAAAGTAGTGCACTATGTAGAGAATAGGGTGCCATATGGCTCTGGTCAAAAGTAGTGTACTATGTAGAGAATAGGGTGCCATATGGCTCTGGTCAAAAGTAGTGCACTATGTAGGGAATAGGGTGTCATATGGCTCTGGTCAAAAGTAGTGCACTATGTAGGGAATAGGGTGTCATATGGCTCTGGTCAAAAGTAGTGCACTATGTAGAGAATAGGGTGCCATATGGCTCTGGTCAAAAGTAGTGCACTATGTAGAGAATAGGGTGCCATATGGCTCTGGTCAAAAGTAGTGCACTATGTAGAGAATAGGGTGTCATATGGCTCTGGTTAAAAGTAGTGCACTATGTAGAGAATAGGGTGCCATATGGCTCTGGTCAAAAGTAGTGCACTATGTAGAGAATAGGGTGCCATATGGCTCTGGTCAAAAGTAGTGCACTATGTAGAGAATAGGGTGCCATATGGCTCTGGTCAAAAGTAGTGCACTATGTAGGGAATATGGTGTCATATGGCTCTGGTTAAATGTAGTGCACTATGTAGGGAATTGTGTGTCATTTTGGACACATCCAAATGTTGAATCTCTAACTTTAGCAGCAGTCTGCTATATACCTGTTCGTTGTAACAGTCCCCTCGGCCTGTATAACCTCTTTCAGACAGAGAATACACTGAGACATACTACTAGACTATGTTACGCCAATGAAGGATTTACCAGACTATGTTACACTAATGAAGGATCAGCATTGATTTCGTTACTACCCCTGAGATCTGAGTGTTATGACACAAATATTAATCGTTGATTCACAAAAAGCATGTGACAATCACAGATTGTTGCCTACTATTTTAATGTAAATTTAAGACATGTTTTTCTTAAGTAAAATACAAAAACTATTAGTTATGAAAAGTGCTGTTAAAATTAAAAATCAAATTTACTTTTAGGGGTGTTTAAATTTAGACAAAATAACACATCTTCAAGTCAAAGAGACGGCTACAGTCTGAATCAAAATCGATTATATTTAAAATTATATATTTAAAATCAAAGCTGTATTAAGTCTGAACCTACATCCATGCAGGTTACAAGATTGAACCTCAACAATGGTGAAAGAGTATATTCGTCAGAATGCCAGACAATCAATACCAATCAGTTGTAGAAATATTCTCCTCCGAACATTCACGTCGCAATACATTTTTATGTCTTATTCTGAATAAGCACCACGTGTCTTGAAAACATAAGAAATATTTTCCTTATAAAAGTAAACGATTAAGGAATCCAAATCAAAGCGCCTAACACTATAAAGCTGTGACATAAAGGCCAAATCAAAGCGCCTAACACTACAGAGCTGTCACAAAAGCCAAATCAAAGCGCGGTCAAAGACTGTGTAGCGTAGTGGTACGGAAAAGTGGACAAAGAATACAGTCAGATTCAAAACCACAAAGAACGCTCGCGTGATATAATAGCAACCGTATCCCATCAAATAACTCTCCAACTATTAAAGTAAAGCCACATAGGCAATCATATTATATTCGTTCTATCCCTGCACTCGACCACTTCAAGACTTCAGTATTGTGCCCTTACTGTTACTGAGCCATGCGATGCAACAGGAGCGGACGGCTGTAACGCAGACCACTGTTATGAGGCCTAAAAGGTCTTTAAAAAAAATTCCTGTTTCAATAACACAAGCGTGGCCAGCACCCAAAAGCAGAGCTAGAGGGAGAACAGTCATTAGTAGCTATGATGTCTGGGTAAGTGCTGCAATTGATCTGTTTAAAAAGATAAATGTGACTGGCTGCCTAGTAAAAGGTTAACGTGACTGGCTGCCTAGTAAAAGGTTAACGTGACTGGCTGCCTAGTAAAAGGTTAACGTGACTGGCTGCCTAGTAAAAAGGCAAATGTGACTGGCTGCCTAGTAAAAAGGCATCAAATGAGTGAGAAGTGGGGCCGTTCGCCAATCGCAAAACTAAAGATTCAAATCTGACTCAAAATGTTCAGCGAATATTCAAATCTTCGCCAAAACCACAATAATATTTTGTAACGTTAGCTAAGTAAGTAGTGTGACTGCCTATATAGGGCCTTCACATGTTAATGTGTGGGTCCAACACACACGATTCCCTCAGGGCTAGGGGCCTTCACATGTTAATGTGGGGGCCCAACAGAGGATTCCCCCAGGACTAGGGCCTGCAGGTCATGACACTGCAGAAGGAACCCCTCCACCCCGCCTGACCCTCCCGCTAGGGGATTGCTATAGAACAGGTTCTGCTCAGGGGGCAGGCCGCTGTCTGAACCCCAGTCGGAGTCAGAATCGTCGCTGCCGTTGGCCGACCCCTCCGTGGCCGTAGGAGGATAGCTGAGGTGCTCCAGTTGCTCTATTAGGTCGCTGAATTGCATCGCCGAGCTAGTCTCCGAGCGGACTGAGTACGCCGGGAAGTTAACCATGGAGCTAGCCTCGGACGGGTCGTCAGAGCCCGGGAGGCGGAGGGAGGAGGAGGAGGAGAAGTCTGGCCCGTCGAAGCCCAGAGACCGGGAGTCACCTGCGGAACTAAGCCCCAGGTTGTCAAGGGAACTACACTCTGACCTGTTGTTGACCAGAGAGCTGGTCTCGGAGCGACCAACGATGCTGTGGTCAGAGAAGAGGTTAGTGTTGCTGTTCAGGTCCTCCCGGCCCAGACTGGCGCCCCTGATTTTAGTGAGGTCCCCACCACCACCACCCTCTGCATAACCACCCTCCCCATAACCGCCGTACTGACCCCACTTCTCCTCATAGCCGTAATAGGCCTCAGCCCCGCCCCCGTAGAACGACATCTCAGTGGGGTCGTCGTCTATGAACTCCTCTGTGACATGGAGCTGGGTGTTAGCCAATGGGAACAGGGGCTTCTGCCTGACTCGGAGAAGCTCCGCCTCAAACACGTCACCTGAGAGGAACACTCTCGTCTCCCCCCCTCCTCCCCCCCGGCACCTCGACCCCCACCCCCCACCCCGCTCACTATCCTCATTGCCATTTTGGGAGGGCTGCTGCTGCGGATGGGAAGCTCTACTCTCTACACACACAGACGAGGGGTTGCAGTCTCCTGCCGCCGGGTAACTTGGGGCACCTTGTGAGAAGGCGTGGTGACATGGGGGGACGCCGGTGGCCTTGTGGGGGTCCTCCTTCGCTGGGGGGCTGGAGAGCTTGGCCAGCTGCGGGGGCAGGAGCTGGGTCTGTTGCTGCTGGGGAGGAAGCTGTGGAGACTGGGTCTGGCTCTGGGGAGGAGGCTGTGAAGACTGGGTCTGGCTCTGGGGAGGAGGCTGTGAAGACTGGGTTTGGGGCTCCGGACGTGGGGGGGAGCCGGAGACTTGTAGGGAGTGGAATGACCCGGTTGCAGAGGAAAGGGAACCTGGCGCCCGCAGGCTGTCATTGAACGACAACATCTGAAAAGACATGAAAGAAAGAGCAGAGATGAGGGAGAGGGTTCCATTAGTTTCCAACGACTCTGCACCTCCTTCCTAAAATGCTTTACCCTTTACTCCCTAACCCGGTCGGGAAAGCCCGGTCGGAAAGCCCGGTCGGAAAGACTCCCTAACCTGGTCAGAGATGCATTAGTCTTGTAATCCCACTGACCTGTTTTGGCACATCGGGGGCCAGGGAGCGAGCTGACATCCTCACCTTACTGTTCCTCCTGACAGATAGAGACAGGAGAACACATGTGTTAAATAGAGGTCAAAAGCACAGAGAGACAGAGACAGAGAGAGGCACACACCTCTGATATGGTGTCCTCCTTGCTCCGCTGTCCTTGACATATTCCACTAGTTGCTTCTGGGTCCTCCCACTAAACCAGACAGAGTCATAAAACACAGATACCATCAAACAACAACTGCACGAGCCATAGAGTCTCCTATGGGTTCAAGCTGTATACTACATGGTACACTTAACATCAGTGAAAATTTACCTCAACATAACGTCCATAAAAAAAAAAATATATTCAGCAGAAAGTAGAGATACCTGTATCTGAACGACGACCCCCTGCTAAAGAGAATGGCTTTGGACTTGGGCTGCGGCTGATCCAGGAGGCGGAAGAACGAGTGGTGTTCCACACAATTCTTCCAGAAGATCTTACACTGGTCCCGACTGACCATCTGGAACTCTAGGGTATCCTGATGAGGCCCCTACAATTAAATATGGGCTTTATTTTTGGGGGGGGTTCCAAAAAAATATATGAAATGCATCAAACAATATGTGCATGTAGTCCCAGAGGATACTTGAAAGCGGGAATTAAAGTGGTCCAATGAATGCTCACATTAAAATGGATGATTGCTGTCAACATGTACAGAGCATTTGGAAAGTATACACACCTCCCCCCCACGTTACAGCCTTATTCTAAAATGGATTAAATGAATACAAATCCTCAATCTACACACAATACCCCATAATGACAAAGCGAAAACAGGTTTTTATAAATTTTTATAATTGCAAATGTATTAAAATATATTTTTTTTTTTTAAACAGAAAAAAAAAAAAAAGTATTCAGACCCTTTGCTATGAGAATCGAAATTGAGCTCAGGTGCATCCTGTTTCCATTGATCATCCTTGAGCTGTTTCTACAACTTGATTGGAGTCCACCTGGTGGTATATTCAATTGATTGGACATGATTTGGAAAGGCACACACCTGTCTATATAAGGTCCATAGTTGACAGTGCTGTCAGAGGAAAATCCAAGCCATGAGGTTGAAGGAATTGTCCAAAAAGCTCAGAGATAGGATTGTGTCGAGCCACAGTTCTGGGGAAAGGTACCAAAACATTTCTGCAGCATTAAAGGTCCCCAAGAACACAGTGGCTTCCAGCTTTCTTAAATGGAGAAGTTTGGAACCACCAAGTCTCGTCCTCAGAGCTGACCGCTCGGCTAAACTGAGCAATCGGGGAAGAAGGGCCTTGGTCAAGAACCCGATGGTCACTCTGACAGAGCTCCAGAGTTCCTCTGAGGAGATGGGAGAACCTTCCAGAAGGACAACCATCTCTGCAGCACTCCACCAATCAGGCCTTTAGTCAGGATCTCGGGAAAGATGAAGAGCAAAGTACAGAGAAATCCTTGAGAAAAACCTCCAGAGCGCTCAGGACATCAGACTGGGGCAAAGGTTTACCTTCCAAAAGGACAACGACCCAAACCACACAGCCAAGACAATGCAGGAGTGGCTTCAGAACAAGTCTCTGAATGTCCTTGAGTGGCCCAGCCAGAGACCAGACTTGAACCAGTTCAAACATCTCTAGAGAGACGCTCCCCATCCAACCTGACAGAGCTTGAGAGGATCTGCAGAGAAGAATGGGTTAAACTCCCCAAATACAGGCGTGCCAAGCTTGTAGCGTCATACCCAAGACGACTCAAGACTATAATCGCTGCCAAAGGTGCTTCAACAAAATACTGAGTAAAGAGTCTGAATACTTCTGTAAATGTGATATTTGCTAAAATTTCTAAAAACCTATTTTTACTTTGTCATTAGTATTGTGTGTAGATTGATGAGGGGAAAAATTTAGTTTTTTTAAAAATCCATTTTAGAATAAGGCTGTAACGTAACAAAATGTGGAAAAAGTGAAGGTGTCTGAATACTTTCTGAATGCGCTGTATATGGTTTCAACTTGGCACAGACTACCTTCAGCCTATTGGGATAAAAAAAAAAAACACAGATCCCTTTAACATAGATTTGAAAAGACACATTTGTACTTTTTTCTTGTACAGGGTAGAGTACAACGTCAGACACTCTGGATGTCCCCCAATTAGCCAATTTGTGTTGAATCTGCAGACGCTACATCCATCTTTGGACTTATTAATTAATGATACAGGTAAATGCCAAAGTTAAACATGGTTAAAACTAGAATTTTGAGATCATGGATGGTCAGTCTTCTCGTCCATAGCTCGGTCTATAAATTGGAGAGTGGTTACATTTCTTCAGCCCCATCCCTGAGATTTTTACCAAAACAGGGGCAACGAGAACACTTACATTTTTTCAACTGCTGATTGCCTCCAATGCTTTTGATGACAGAAATACAGTACTCACATGAACCTCTGGGTATAGCTTGATCAGGAAGCGTTTCCTCTTGAAGCTCAGTTTTCGGATCTTGGACCAATTGAAGGTGTTTATTTTAGTGTTACCCTGGGAGAAAATGAGACCGAAGTAAAACAAATCTGAAACCTGTGGGATGAGGCCTCGGGTGCATTCTCAGAGGTGGAGCGAGGTGTGTGTGTCTCAGCAGTAGAACTACTAGTCACCTGGAAGACCTGCAGGCCTATGTGAGCCACGGCCAGGTTGATCTTAGTTCCCTCACGGTCGGCTGCCGGGTGGAAGCGGACGCCGTACATCTCCAGTTTACGGGCGATCTCCAGAACCTGAAAGTCGGAGTCGGCTGGAGTCTGCCCGCTGGGGGAAGAGAGACAGGGGAAGTTAAGTTCCATTCACGCCAGGTCAGTGGAAGTTTGTCTTTGCTATGATGGTATGGCACCGATTTTGGAACCTTGGCAACAAGAATGTCTATTAGTCGGTTCCATCCCTGGTTCACTTTATTGGTCCTATTAATGAATTTGTCTCATATGAGTGAGGGTGTGGATAAACTGAATATTAAACAGTCTACTGGGTATTAATTAGGGAGAAGCGGCGTGCTAGTGGGCCGCTCCCGACACTACCCGGTGAAATGTAAGGCACCAAATTCAAAATCCAAAAGTTTAATTATTAAACATTCATCAATATACAAGTGTTGCATAGTCATCAAAAGCTCTGATTCTTGGCAATATCACAGCGTTGTCAGATTTCAAAAAGGCTTTATGGCGAAAGCACAACATTTGATTGTCTGAGGATAGCACCTCCAATATTTACCCATTAGCATAAATTCATATCCAGCTCGGGTCATACAAAACCCATATAAGAGTTAAATAAATCACTTACCTTTTGAAGAACTTCTGCTGAGGGCTTCCCAAAGTGTCCAACGAAGACATCCAATGGTTCTTTTGTTAGAAAAAGTAATTTATTATATCCATAAATCTCCGTTTGGTTGGCGCGTTACGTTCAGAAAATCCACCGTCAAGTCGCCCATTGAACCGTGACGAGAACGCGTTCAAATATACCTATAAACTTTCTCCGAACAAATCAAACAATTTGTTATGTATCCTTAGGCATCCTTTTATGAATATTAGCGATAATAATGCACTCGGATTATATCATAAACGATGTAAAAGGAAAATAAAGTGGGGCGCACTCACAATCTCGCGCCCGTGAGACGTTGTTGACAAATGTGGTCCCCTGACTATTTCCTCTTCCTATCAGTTCTGCTTAGTGCTAAAGCCTCCAAACACTGTTGACATCTAGTGCAAGCCATAGGTACTGCAGTTTCAGTCCTACATAACATTGAATACAATAGGCAGCTTGGAGAAGAAAAAGTCATCTACAAAAAAAACTGCAAATCCGGATGGATTTTCCTCTGGTTTTCGCCTGCTATATCAGTTCTGTTATACTCAGACATTATCTTAACGGGTTTAGAAACTTCAGAGTGTTGCCTATCCAATAGTACTAATTATGTGCATATCCTAGTTTCTGGGCCTGAGTGGCAGGTATTTTACTTTGGGCACGCCAGACTCTCCAAAACCGACACCTCGGCTGCCGCTCCCTAAGAAGTTAAAACCTACAGAAGGATCAGAGAGAATGGCTGGCTGGCTGTTGAACTTACAAAATGGCTGACATGCATCAACATGGGTTGTGGTGATTCTCCTGAGAAGAGGAGTCACTCTAGGAATAAAAGACAATGACTGTAAATCCCCCGAAAGCTCCCCTCCCAGCCCTAACCTCTTAAAGGACTTAACCTCTTAGCGCGCCGATCCCTTTAGCGGGATCGTTTTCAGAGCAAACATAACGCGCCAAATTCAAAATACATATTCGTAATACATATTCGTAATATTTAACTTCGATATACAAGTGTTGCATAGTGTTGCATAGCCATCAAAAGCTCTGCTTCTTGGCAATATCACTGCGTTGTCAGATTTTAAAAAGGCTTTACGGCGAAAGCACTACATTTGATTGTTTGAGGCTAGTACCTCACATATTTTCCACATTAGCATAAATTCATATCCAGCTCGGTTCTCAAAATATCCATATCACAGCTAATATAAATCGCTACCTTTCAAATAACTTCTTCTGAGGTCTTCCCAAGTGTCCAAACAAGATAATCCATGGTTCTTTTGTTAGAAAAAGTAAATAATTATATCCATAAATATCCGTTGTTTTTGGCACGTTACGTTCAGCTACTCCACCAAGCATTGTCAGTCTACTCGCCCGTTTACAGTGAAGGGATCGCGTTCAAATTATACCTCTCATCTTTTTCACAAACAAATCAAATATCATTAATAATGCATCCTTATGTATTCTTTTATGAATAATAGCGATCATATTTGACAAGAACGGTAAGTGAAACGTTAAAAGACGAAAAGAAAGTTGGTCGCTGCTTGCGTTTCACGTTCTCTCGTGAACGCACGCCTGTTTACCTTTTTCCCTACCCGTAGTAATTCTCTCTCTCTAAGGATCTGGTCAGAGCTTTTTCCTCCATACCCTTTCCAGAGACTGTTGACATCTAGTGGAAGCCATAAGTACTGCAACCTCGGTCCTATTCCCCATAGAAAAATATTACATGGGCTTCAAAATGAGAGGAGAGCAACAGAAAAATAAATTCCGGACAGAAATCTCTCTGGTTTTTGCCTGCTAAATCTGTTCTGGAATAGCCACAGACTATATCTTAATGGTTTTATAAACTTCAGAGTGTTTCCTATCCAATAGTACTAAATATGTAAATATCCTAGTTTCTGGCCATGAGTGGTAGGCATTTAACTTTGGGCACGTCAGACAGGCGAAAATTTGGAAAATGGGACCCTAGCTGGAAGAGGTTAAACAAAAACAGGTTAAAATGTTTGACTAACAACATGTTGGAGAATAGGAAAGCCGTCCAATCGCCAATCATCTGAATGTTTTCTAGTAGAGAGCACGCGTGCCTGTACAAACTAATCATGATGCTCGTCTTTGGTTAGTAGGGTGGCAGTACGCCAGATCATCACCCAGCATTCTAATTTTGTTCATCCTTTAAGCTGTGAAATCTCCTTCTCCCCTCTTCCCCCTGCCCTCCCCCGTCATCCCCTCCCCTCCCCTCCTGGCTGTCTGGCTAATCAAATAGCCTGGCCTGAGCCGAGGAGGATTAGATCAGGGTGCTAGGGAGGAGGCTAGGAACCATGCACTAGCCATAGTCTGAGTCCCAAATGGCACCCTATTCCCAGTATAGTTCACTACTTTTGACCAGGGCCCATAAGCCCTATTTAAAGGAATAGAATGCCATATGGGACACAGCCAGAGCTTCCTCCCCAACAGCCACAGCCAGAGCTTCCTCCCCAACAGCCACAGCCAGAGCTTCCTCCCCAACAGCCAGAGCTTCCTCCCCAACAGCCAGAGCTTCCTCCCCAACAGCCAGAGGGGGAGATAACCCACCACCCTGCCTGCCAACCTAGGAGCTGCTACATCAACAGCTATGTTTCCATTAATTTGTCAACTGATTTTGTCTACATGTAGAACGTTTCCACCGAACGGTCCTTGCGTCGATAGCCTGCTAGGGCGAGTTTCCATCGAACTGTCTTGTGTTGATAAAAACAGCAGGACGTAACGATGTCACATCTAATTAAATGTACTTTTTTTAAATGGTTGAAGTGTTTCCATTACACTTTTAGGCAAATTGTGCATTAATAAATTGGCGACAGCCTGTATGCCCTCCCACCTATCTGTTTCAGCAGCACCTTTGTCTCAAGCAGTCGGCGAAAGCCAGCATGGATAGAATTTAAGAGTTGGTTTGCCATGTTTTGGATGGTGAAACTTGTGTCGAGCCAAACATAAAAGCAAGTTGAAGCAATTAAGGCATTCTAGAAAAGTCAGGATAATCCTTGTCCTGCAAATAAACATTTATTGTCAAAAAATGTTTTATTTAGCAAGCAGTATGCATTTAGAATTAACTTGAGTGGAGTATTATAGTATTATAATAAAAAGAAAAAAAGTTACACACCCATGTCACACGGATAACATTTTTGTTGCTCTTTAGAAAATGTATCCTATACATCTGTCCATCGCTTTTGGGGAATAAGCCTGGGTCAATGGAAACCTGCCTATTGTCACTGAGGAGAGGAGACGAGAGGCAGTACGCATTCCAAATGGCATCCTATTTCCTTTATAGTGCGCTACTTCTAACCAGGCCCCAGGGGGATGCAACCACAGCCTATAGTGCAGTACTTCCAACCAGGGCCCAGAGGGATAACACCACAGTCTATAGTGCAGGACTTCCAACCAGGGCCCAGAGGGATGACACCACAGTCTACAGTACACTACTTCTAATCAGGGCCCAGAGGGATGAAACCACAGTCTATAGTCCAGGAGTGGAAAGCCACTAGAAGCCCATGGAGGATGTTTGAACAGGTAGGATGAATGTGGGAAAGGGCAGTGAGCTAGAACACCCAGATTACCACGAAGAGCCCTTTGAATTCTGAACAGCTGCCAGACTCAACTCCTTCCCAGAGACAGTCACATTTAGTTGTCTATTGACTACTACGTTTGATGTGCGATTTTAAGTGTCTATGTCAGCTTTTGTCAAATAGAAATCTACTTGAGATAACTTATTTACCTAAAAAGAAGTATTAACACAGGTTTATGGATATCCAATAAACCCTGTTGTAATCTTATTATCAAGCAATTTAGTGCTGCTTGAACCACTTGTAAAACAAACAAAAATATAAGCCTATGTCAAAGACGACTCCGGAATACTAGCTTAAAACAACAAGATGTTCAGTACTGAGGCGAAGCAGACAATCCGCAACAGTTAAAACAAATGTATCTTAGGTTCAGCTTCGTAAGGTGTCATAAGAGTCAGCAGCCTATATGGCACCTTATTCCCTATATGGTCCATTAGTTTTGACAAGGGGAATGTAGGACAACAACCACCCGAGCCATGGCCTGAATTCCCCAAGGTAGCTGTTTAGGCCCCTTGCTTTTTTCAATTTTTACTAACGGCATGCCACTGACTGAGTAAAGCCAGAGTGTCTATGTATGCGGATGACTCAACACTATACACGTCAGCTACTACAGCGACTGAAATGACTGAAACACTCAAAGAGCTGCAGTTAGCTTCAGAGTGGGTGGCAAGGAATTAGTTAGCCCTAAATATTTCTAAAACTAAAAGCATTGCATTTGGAACAAAACACTCACTAAACCCTAAACCTCAACTAAATCTAGTAATAAATAATGTGGAAATTGAGCAAGTTGAGATGACTGAACTGCTTGGAGTAACACTAGATTGTAAACTGTCATGGTCAAAACCTATTGATTCAGTAGTAGATAAGATGGGGAGAAGTCTGTCTATAATAAAGCGATGCTCTGCCTTCTTAACAACACTATCAACAAGGCAGGTTCTACAGGCACTAGTTTTGTCGTACCTTGACTAGTATTCAGTCGTGTGGTCAGGTGCCACAAAAAAGGACTTAGGAAAATTGCAGTTGGCTCAGAACAGGGCAGCACGGCTGGCCCTTGGATGTACACAGAGATCTAATATTAATAATATGCATGTCAATCTCTCTTGGCTCAAAGTGGAGATATTGACTTCATCACTACTTGTGTTTATGAGAGATATTGACAAGTTGAATGCACCGAGCTGTCTGTAAACTACTGGTCACAGCCTGGACACCCATGCATACCCCACAAGACATGCCACCAGAGGTCTCTTCTCAGTCCCCAAGTCCAGAACAGACTATGGGAGGCACACAGTACTGCATAGAGCCACTCTATTCCACATCAAGTAACTGATGCAAGCAGATTTTAAAAAACAAATAAAACACCCCTTATGGAACAGCGGGGACTGTGAAGCAACACAAACATTGGCACAGACACATGCATACACACACAATAACATACGCAATAAATATACACATGGATTTAGTACTGTAGATATGTGGTTGTGGTGGAGTAGGGGCCTGAGGGCACACAGTGTGTTGTGAAATCTGTGAATGTATTGTAATGTTTTAAAATTGTATAAACTGCCTTAATTTTGCTGGACCCCAGGAAGAGTAGCTGCTGCTTTGGCAGGAACTAATGGAGATCCATAATAAACCCCAGGAAGTGTAGCTGCTGCCTTGGCAGGAACTAACAGGGATCCATAATAAACCCCAGGAAGAGTAGCTGCTGCTTTGGCAGGAACTAACAGGGATCCATAATAGACAGACATGGAATCACTGGTCACTTTAATAATGTTACATACTGCTTTACTCATTTCATATGTTTATACTGTATTCTTTTCTACTGTATTTTAGTCAATGCCACTCCGACATTGCTCATCCTAATATTTATATATTCCTTAATTCCATTATTATACTTTTGGTTTGTGTGTATTGTTGAGAATTGCTAGATATTACTGCACTGTTGGAGCTCAGTAACACAAGCATTTCGTTACACCCACAATAACATCTACTAAACACGCAATTTTATGAGGGTGCCATTTAGGGCAGACGGATAAGACACTGGCCGTGTTACTGGGGAGTACTGGCATGTACCTGTTAGAAGAAAACTGCAACTCACGACGTAGAGATGAAGACGTCTTCATACTCATGGCTTCAAGGAGGAAATTCATTCATGTTGTCAAGTGTTGAAGTTAAAAACCTTCATGTACCTCTCAAAACATTGGAAAGCTACAAGAAGCATATCTGTAGTCAGTAAAACGTGGAAATCGGACTGCCAATAGCAAGGAGCGAAATTAACACGTGGAAATCGGACTGCCAATAGCAAGGAGCGAAATGAACACAGACCGAGTATGCAGTACAGAGATAGCCTAGTGCCAGATCTGTTTGTGTCATCTTGCCAACTCCTATAATCCTTGTCATGCAGATAGCCATAGGAGTTGGTTGTACAGTACAAACAGGTCTGGGACCAGGCTAGGACAGAGAGGAGGAGAGTACAGAAGGACGTAGCGACTCACAGGTGTCTGTGGTGCAGTTCCATGATCCTCTCCTGTATCCTCTCCTGATTGGGCAGCAGCTTGTTCAGCTTCAGGAAGTCCCTGTCTGCCACGTTGTCATAGTCCCCTATTTCTGCTGTGATTGGAGGAGGGGGAGTGGGGGCAGTGTTATAATGTAGCAACATAGCACCATGGTAATTATGCTACTAAAAAGGTAATCAAAATCATATTTATCCATTGTCAATATAATGTGTATATAATGCAGCTATAATGGTTGTTTATTTGGTAACACTTTATTGTAAGGGTAGCCTTTAGGGACAGACTTCATAACACATTCATAATCAGTACATACTGTACACATGTATGTGCTCTTCAACTAAAACGTTATCATTTATCATCCTACTACACTAGCGAAAAAGAGCCTGTATCATCAGACATACATTGAAGGAGGTGTGAGGCCAGCAGGGAAGCCGTGTTCTCTGTACAGCTCAACCGGCCCTCAAGCAGGTCTCGCTTCATCTGCAGGGAGAACAGGTACCTGGGGAAGCACACACACACACAAAGCGCTTTAGTTAATGCTGTTTTTCAATATGGACGCCAGTGTAACACGGATGTACACACCCTGGTGTACTAGAGACAAGGCGTTTCCATATGTCTTAGGGCCAACAGGTACTTGGGAAGGAAACACAGTCAGGATTTTAGTGAAACAGTTACAGTGCATTTGTGGAAAGAAAAAAATATTAAAAATTAAAGTAAATTAATAATTATTATTAAAGTATTAGTGAAAGGGGTTTGAATACTTTCCCGCATGCACACGCGTGTAAACACAGTCAGGACTTTTATAGTGTACATCTGGTCATCGGTCTCTATAATAATAACGGTTAAGCTCGTCAGAGAGGCAGTGTCATCAGCAATGTCTAAACAATTAAAAGCGTATGACAGCTGTCCTGTTCATTCCGTATACAGTGCACTACTTTAGACCCAAATGGCACCCGATTCCCTTTATAGCGCACTACTTTTGACCACAAGTAGTACACTAAATAAAAGTGCCATTTGAGACAGAGACAAATCAGACCTAGTGTACTCTTCCTGCAGCTGACCAGGATCAGGAGGAAAGAACTTCACTGACAGCCTGAAGAGGGTGTTCATGGGTCCTGAACGAAACAAAACAGGACATTAATTAAAACTACACCTCACAATAGTCCACCTCTGTTGTGATAGAAATGCTCCATGTCTGTGTGGACTTACTCTTCACTTGTTTCACTACGAGCTTCGTGGGTTCCAACCAAACCTGAAATTAAAAAATTAAAATTACAATGAGCCTTAAATCGTCATTTAAAAGGAATGCTTGAGAGCTTAGGAAATATAGTCCTTCCTCTCTGCTCGGTTCGTGGCTAGTGGTCCAAGAGAAAGTACTGTCCAACAGTCATAACTCAGGCGTGATTGGACCACAGCTATGTAGACGGCTGCCTTGGTGACAGTGGTGGACGCTGTGAGTGACAGTTAAGGGGCGGAAGTTTGGGGGTTGGCTCCATGGCCACATTGCGGAGGCCCCCCCCACCACATCATATCTGGGGCCTGATGGAGAGAGGAATGCACCTTCTATTCCTACACAGTTCACACCTCTTACAGCAATCCGCAGACCCACGAGCCACTACGGCCATTCATGATGACTTTGTGGCCCCGGCCCCCCCATCAAAGTTGCCCATCCCTGGTCTAAAACTATGGTGTATCCATCTCTACTGTTCCCAGTTTCTACATGACAGCACATCTTTGTCCTGGTGTTATCGAGTCAGATTGAGTGCACTTCTCAATGGCTATGGTCTCCGTGACAATACTCCTTTCACAGATCTGACGGCAGGTGTAATGGGTGATAAAGAAGTTGGCTTTTAGATTGCCTTAACTGTGATCCGACTGAACCGCCAACCTCAAACTGGACGGATCCAGTGAACCTCGCAGGCATCTGAAAACGTCCCTGAGTCTGTCCTCTTTGAACAGGCCATCCTAACAGTCTCCCATGTGTCAGAGATTCCTTTTCATACATCTTTAGACGTTTTTAAAAAATGTATTTACACCAGATCCGGTCCATTTTTATATACAGTACCAGTCAAAGGTTTGGACACACCTACTCATTCCAGGGTTTTTCTTTATTTACACTATTTTCTACATTGTAGAATAATAGTGAAGACATCAAAACTATGAAAAAACACATATGGAATCATGTAGTAACCAGAAACGTGTGACATCAAAATATATGTTATATTTGAGATTCTTCAAATAGACACCCTTTGCGTTGATGACATCTTTGCACACGCTTGGCATTCTCTCAACCAGATTCACCTGGAATGCTTATCCAACAGTTTAGAAGGAGTTCCCACATATGCTGAGCACTTGTTGGCTACTTTTCCTTCACTCTGCGGTCCAACTCATCCCAAACCATCTCAATTGGGTTGAGGTTGGGTGACTGTGGAGGCCAGGTTGATTCAGCACTCAATCACTCTCCTTCTTGGTCAAATAGCCCTTACACAGCCTGGAGGTGTGTTGAGTCATTGTCCTGTTGAAAAACAAATGATAGTCCCACTAAGCCCAAACCAGTTGGATTGGCGTATCGCTGCAGAATGCTGTTGTAGCCATGCTGGTTAAGTGTGCCTTGAATTCTAAATTAAATCACTGACAGTGTCACCAGCAAAGCACCCCCACACCATCACACCTCCTTCTCCATGCTTCACGGTGGGAACCACACATGCGGAGATCATCCGTTCACAAAACTCTGCGATTTACAAAGACACGGCAGTTGGAATCAAAAATCTAAAATTTGGACTCAGACAAAAAGGACAGATTTCCACCGGTCTAATGTCCATTGCTCGTGTTTCTTGGCCCAAGCAAGTCTCTTCTTCTTATTGGTGCTCTTTAGTAGTGGTTTCTTTGCAGCAATTTCACCACGAAGGCCTGATTCACAAAGTCTCTTCTGAACCGTTGACGTTGAGATGTGTCTGTTACTTGAATTCTGAAGAACTTATTTGGGCTGCAATTTCTGAGGCTGGTAACTAATGAACTTGTCCTCTGCAGCAGAGGTAACTCTGGGTCTTCTATTCCTGTGTCGGTCCTCATGAGAGCCAGTTTCATCACAGCGTTTGATGTTTTTGCGACTGCACTTAAAGAAACTTTCACAGTTCTAGAAATGTTCTGCATTGAATGACTTTCATGTCTTAAAGTAATGATGGACTGTCATTTCTCTTTGCTTATCTGAGCTGTTGTTGCCATAATATGGACTTGGGTCTTTTACCAAATAAGGCCATCATCTGTATACCACCCGTACCTTAAGAAGTAAAGAAATGTCACAAATGAACAAGGCACTAGGCATTCCAGGTGACTACCTCATGAAGCTGGTTGAGCGAAAGCCAAGAGTGTGCAAAGCTGTCAGAGGCAAAGGGTTGCTACTATATTTTGATTTGTTTAACACTTATTTGGTTACTACATATGTGTTATTTCTTAGTTTTGATGTCTTCACTATTATTCTACAATGTAGAAAATAGTAAAAAAAAAAATGAGTAGGTGTCCAAACTTGACTGGTACTGTATGTTTCAACAACATCTGATTCTTAACATTTGGGGACTTAACGACAAGTTTAAACCAATACTCTGCAGAGCAAGGAGATGCCATGCGTCTGAAGTCCAGAGAACAGCTGAGAAAATACAGACTTGTAAAACTCCAAGGATCCTCAAAGACCTTCCCTTCTGTAGAGAATAATCAGTGAACTCATTCATCAAGTTCAAGAACAAGTCATAGTTAGTGGAGTACCTACCCAGTTCATCTGCATGTTCTGGAACTCTAGGCCAAAGTAATCGCTCTCTATTAAGTTGCTCCTCCGGAACACATCAGAGAGAAGAGTCTGTCCGTCAGCTCTGGACTACAGGAGACAGAGAACATCACTTTCTGTGAGAACAAATATTTTATGACATGAACAATGCAGACTATATCCCTGTCTAGATTTACAGTACCTTGTCTGAACACAAATACTGGTCAATTGTTCTCAAGTCAGTGATTAAAAAATAAATACAATTTCTAGTGCTTCTCCAATAACTAACCTGCACTCAACATAACACACAAGGTAATTTAGTCTCAGTCTGAATATGATAAAGGGAGTCATTCAGGTTACATAACGTAATTCGCATTAGTCATAATCTTTTATAAGGCTTGAGAACACAGTTGTGGTGAGTGTCTGTGGAATCTGTCAATGATCCACTGGCTGTCTGATAGCCGTACCAGTGGCCTGGCTGTCAAGTCTGATAGCCGTACCAGTGGCCTGGCTGTCAAGTCTGATAGCCGTACCAGTGGCCTGGCTGTCAAGTCTGATAGCCGTACCAGTGGCCTGGCTGTCAGGTCTGATAGCCGTACCAGTGGCCTGGCTGTCAGTCTGATAGCAGTGTTTGTGTGTGTACTTATTTATTTGGATCCCCATTAGCTTTTGCAGAGGCAGCAGCTATTCTTCCTGGGGTCCCCTACCAATGGCCTCACTGTCTGATAGCAGTACCAATGGCCTGGTTGTCTGATAGCAGTACCAATGGCCTCATGGTCTGGCTGTCTGATAGCAGTACCAATGACCTGATGGTCTGTATCAGTGGCCGCTGGCCATGGGAAGTTGTTCGCTTGAGTTGTGTGTGTCAACAAATAACAGGATTGGTGATTCTCTTCTAAGAATGCACAACCTCACTAAACAGGCCCTTCCCTGGACCGAGTACTGGGAATTCACATGGGAGGGGAATGGAAAGAAACTCTCCTGTCCTTCAGTTTACCTTTGCAAGGCTGTTGAGTTTGTTTTCACTAAGTGCTGCACTAATTACTATGAACCAGGAATAGACTTCAGCGGTATACCGTGTATACTGTATACTGGGGTATTTTGAGCAGGCATGGTATGAAGGTATGAAAATCTGGATACCGGGCCAACCCTAACGAGGAACACACTGCAGTTGGGGTTTGGAATCCTAACCCTGTGACTTCCGTAGAAAATTATAGTGTGAGACATCTGGTTGTAATTTAAAAATTGTATTTAAAAAAAAAAAAACGTATTAAAAAAAAGGTCTGGTTTGCATTGGCAACACTACCAAGACATCTCTCTGTTTCCACAAAGACCAGGGAGATAAATGTAAGTAGCCTTAAAAAGACGTCCTCCAGTGATTTTTCAACTTTTCCTGTTGAAAAGTGATATCCCAAGTATAAATACAGTATAGCACATCAAACTCGTTCCACAGAGGGGCGAGTGTCTGCTGGTTTCCGCTCCTCCCTTTAAAAAAAAGGTCACTGATTAGGAAATTAACTCCCTTCACCTGGTTGTCTAGGTTTTAATTGAAAGGAGAAACCAAAAACCAGCAGACACTCGCCCCTCTGTGGAACGAGTGATACCCCTGCACTAAAAGGGTGAAAAAAATATGTTTTGAGCAAGAATTAAAAAAAAACTTCCAAGGAGTAGGGCATTCAAGGACTTGGTCTGATGGGAATCCGTGATGTCATCAGCCTCCTCCTTGCTTGAGGAACAATAGGAGGAGCGATAACAAACAAAAAGAGGAATCTGAAGAGAAGGAAGAGAAGGTTTCCAGAATCCAACTACGTGTTAAATTCATAAACCTAAAAGGAACGTTGAAGAAGAGAAAATGTATCAATAAAATCCTCTTCTCTGCCTCCTTTTCGTCCGCTGCCTGGGACTCTCAGCACCATCTCCCACAATCACAAGAGGGAGGTAGTCAGAGGAGGGATCCCCAAACAGCACCTATTTACTTTTGACCAGGGCCCATATGGAGAGCCATGTCAAACACATTCCTTATAGACAAGCAGAGAGCCATGTCAAACACATTCCTTATAGACAAGCAGAGAGCCATGTCAAACACATTCCTTATAGACAAGCAGAGAGCCATGTCAAACACATTCCTTATAGACAAGCAGAGAGCCATGTCAAACACATTCCTTATAGACAAGCAGAGAGCCATGTCAAACACATTCCTTATAGACAAGCAGAGAGCCATGTCAAACACATTCCTTATAGACAAGCAGAGAGCCATGTCAAACACATTCCTTATAGACAAGCAGAGAGCCATGTCAAACACATTCCTTATAGACAAGCAGAGAGCCATGTCAAACACATTCCTTATAGACAAGCAGAGAGCCATGTCAAACACATTCCTTATAGACAAGCAGAGAGCCATGTCAAACACATTCCTTATAGACAAGCAGAGAGCCATGTGAAAGAGCCTGAAATCGGTTCAGAATCCAGCTTGAGGGAGAAGCAAGGCGAATACAAGACTTCACAGGAGAATTTACACTCAAAACACATTTCCAAAACCCGAGAATGTGTTGGCATTGAGCAACAACAAATTAGTGCACCTCTCTGGGCAATTGAGTTTACACACGAAACAGATTGGCTTGTTTTAAAATCACCTCGTACTAGCAGGGTTGTGTTGGGGCTTGTTGTATCTGCCTCAGTGGGAGGAATCATTGTCTAGCTCATAACACTAGTCAGAGATTTTTCCCACAAAACACACTAGTTATGGGAAGTTTCTACTGACTCAGATCTTCGACACAGGACCCTCTACCAGTGAACTGAAAATTTGAAAAATTGCCTGATAAAGTTGGCTACTACTAACACTATATGTCCCTTTATTCAAGGGGTCTAAACGCCTACATTCCCTGCAGACAGGTGACAAAGTAAGGGAGTGTTTACAAACATCAAATCTCACCTAATCTATTGAGGAAGGAGTCCAATACGAATCAACAACGTTTTCTGTAGGCCTAAACAGACTGTAAATAGTAGCTATAGCCCTACCTATATGACCAGCTGGCCAAAGACTGTCTGCCAATAACAGTGGGATGGTTAGCTAGCTAGAGAGAGGGTGTCAGTCTGCCAATAACAGTGGGATGGTTAGCTAGCTAGAGAGAGGGTGTCAGTCTGCCAATAACAGTGGGATGGTTAGCTAGCTAGAGAGAGGGTGTCAGTCAGCCAATAACAGTGGGATGGTTAGCTAGCTAGAGAGAGGGTGTCAGTCAGCCAATAACAGTGGGATGGTTAGCTAGCTAGAGAGAGGGTGTCAGTCAGCCAATAACAGTGGGATGGTTAGCTAGCTAGCGCTAATCAGGATCAAGGGGAAGAGATTAGGTTTACCTGCCTGCCTGCCCTGACCCTTCTGTTCCACTCCGCTGCCCCCCGCCCCAAATGTTACTCACAAATGTGAGGCTCCTCGGGACCCCAAGGGGTGAACCTTTAGAGTAAAAAAACTATCACTACACAGCTGATTCAAATGATCAAAGCTTGATGATTAGTTGATTATATGAAATCAGCTGTGCAGCCTCCTTTGGGGAATCCCTGACCTAACTACTCTAAAGCTGGATGGTTGGTCATTAATAGTCCTACATAGTAATTTATATTTGAAAGATAAGTTATTTTTTACTGATAATCGTAAGAAAGCAACTCCCTCATCTAGGTACTACTTTGGGTTCTGCCTGCACTCTCTTCCTGCGAGACATGGTATGGTTTTGTAAACAATACTCCCGGGGAGGCAGCCAGCTGTCGCTGCTCTACTAGCTTGTTTGCTTATGATTTGTACATCATCATGACCTTTAATAAGTCATGTCGGACTGAAGGTAGAAGACCTTTTTTTTTTTTTTATTCAGAGACATATTTATCCGAGACGGAATTTAACGAGCACGGAGGGAGGCTGAATCAGAGGAGCCCGGTAGACGAGCTACCAGGAGCGGTGGCGAGAGCCAGGTCTGGAGGGGAAGTGGTGGTGCAACTGTGGGAAATGACAACCCATGAAAAACAACATGTGTTTCGTGCTGCACAGAGTGGGACTTGTGACTGCCATCGATCGGGCACGGGGGGCTTGATATCTACAGGGAAGAACGCAGCGCACCCAGAGACTAACAATCCCAGAGGACTTTTCTCCAGTCATCAATCCTGGAGTTGGACACATTCGTCCATGTCCCCAAAAATAAACTGCAAAAAGCAGTCCATACCGGCTAGACAGCTGTCTATCGAGTAAGTGGCATTCCTGCTTGTCCCAGCACACAGTAACTAATAAAGATAATCAATTGATCATTTGTTTTATAAATTGCACTCCGATCAAATAGTATCTAGCTACTCACAAATAACATCTGTTCTCAGTCAACACAGGCTGGTTGCGTAAAGACTGCTGTTGAAGTGGGCAGTGAAGCGAGAAGAGGGAGCAGAAGAGTCTTGCCTTCGTGTGTTGTTTGTGCCATTCACCACTAATATCCCTCGCCGACAGGAGTCTACATGGGATTCAAGGAGGCAGAGGATGTAACGGGCCTGTTGTAATTACACTACGGTGACTCGGGTTTACAGCCAGACATCACTGTAATAAAAGCCATTAGAGCCAGAACCATCTGTTTTGTTACCATCTACTACTAGTGATTCATTACAGTATGCCACATGATAGCACCATCTACGACTAGCGATTCATTACAGTATGACACATGATAGCACCATCTAGTAGTAGTGATTCCTTACAGTATGCCACATGATAGCACCATCTACGACTAGCGATTCATTACAGTATGCCACATGATAGCACCATCTACTACTAGTGATTCCTTACAGTATGCCAAATGATAGTACCATCTACTACTAGTAATACATTACACTATGCCACATGGTAGTGTAGGCTATGAGATAGATACAGCAATAAGATCAGCAACATGTGAATACCGAAGGTCAATATAACAACAGATCAATGTATAACCAACATCTGCAAACTGAAGGTCAATATAACATAATAAAAGCCGATAAAACACAGCGTAGACCTACAGACACAGCGTAGACCTACAGTATGTAACGACACGACCATCCATGAACCGGAAAAGACAATCATTTATTTTTTACATGATCAATGCCCGTAATGTACCGTAGACAGTATAGACAATGCACTCATACAACTCACCTCAATAAGAGGTTAAATATACACTAGACAGTATAAAGTAGGCATGCTAAAAATGCTAGTGTGATAATAACCAGAGGCTAACGAAGTGAGTGTTTTGTATTAGGTAGTAGGACCATGTCCATGGATAGCGGGTGAGTTAGGGGTGTCAGAATAGCCCCACGTCACTGCAGACCTCCTTGCTGGGTTTTGGGACGGGGGCTATGTTGGCAGCCAGACGACCACCTCTTCCACAGGATTTGAGCTCCCAATATTTGCCTCCATCAGGTCATTCCTGAATCTTTGAGTGGTGTGCTGGCCACACAATCCACTGTTTCGCCTGTTTTTTTTGGGGGGTAGACAACGTTGAATCTTAGAGTGTGGCTGAAATTAGGAAAGAGAGGAAACCAGTGAATACAAATCTAAAACACAAGGACAATACATACAGTACATATAGAAGGAACATGTGGGATTCTTTTGGGGGGGTTCTACATTGGAGTAGTGTAGTGATTAGTGCAGTGGATAGAGTCAGGCCCCAAACTAGAACACAACAACAACAAAGGGGTGCCTTTGAGCACACTTGAAAGAGGCACCATCCCCCAAATAATTTACTAGCAACGGTTGAGGCAATTCCTTGTGGTCTGTCCAAGGCAGGCACGTCTCCTATACCCCTCAGAACAGCCTCAATTCGTCGGGGCACGGACTCTACTTGGTGTCGAAAGCGTTCCACAGGAATGCTGGCCCATGTTGACTCCAATGCTTCCCACAGTTGTGTAAAGTTGTCTGGATGTCCTTTGGGTGGCGGACCAGTCTTGATACACACGGGAAACTGTTGAGCGTGAAAAACGCACCAGCATTGCAATTCTTGACAAACCAGTGCGCCTGGCACTTACTACCATACCCCGTTCAAAAGGCACTTCAATATCTCGTCTTGCCCATTCACCCTCTGAATGGCACACATTAACAATCCATGTCTCAATTGTCTCGAGGCTTAAAAATCCTTCTTTAACCTGTCTCCTCCCCCTTCATCTACACTGATTGAAGTGGATTTAACAGCTGCCATCAATAAGGGATCATAGCTTTCACCTGGATTCAAATCAAACTGTCACATGCACCGAATTTGTAGACCTCACCGTGAAATGCTGACTTACAATCCCTTAACCAACAGCCCAGTACCGGAAAGAGTTAAGAAAATATATTTGCCAAATAAACTAAAAAGTAAAAACAATAAAAAAGTAGCACATTTGATTTGATCTACAGGTTAGTCGAGGTCATTTGTACATGTAGGTAGGGATAAAGTGACTATGCATAGATAAAACAGCGACTAGCAGCATGTGGAAACTGTAGTTGGAATGTACTTGAATACAGATGAAAATACATGGCACCACTCAATTAATAAACAATGAATCACTAGGAATAATAAAAACGACAGCACCGTGTTGAGCATTCCTAGTCGTTTTCTGGTACTCTGCTATTCTTTGGCTTTGAGAGGAGTAGCATTCACACAGACGCAGCAGAAGACATGGACAGCCCATCACATTATCATGAGAACAGCTAGCTACTATTAAAATCAATTAGATGTTAGATAGTCGTAACACTTACCCCACTCCGCTTGGTTTGATGTGCGTAGAATGCCGCTGACGGGACCGCTGTATCCCTCGCTCGTCAGTTCCATCCTCTTATAATAGTCCCCCGGTAAAATAGTTATAATAAATAGCTAAACGTTACTAAAACTCTGAGGAGTGTTATCTATATTCAGGGAAACTAGCCATACTTTTAAAAATCGGTCTGGATCATTCAATGGAAGTTTGTGAAAGATTATAGCCGACCACTTCTTTGAGTTTTTACAGCACACCCACTTAACCATATTCGATATTGGACAAGTGATTGTAGTCCGTCAATGTGACAAGTCTCATCACACTTAGCTACGTGGACTAGCTAGATACTTGCTAACGTGGACTAGCGAATAGCTTGAAAATACTTCCAGCAGTGTCACACCTTCACAGCTGCGAGGTAAAACTATTGATTTGAACGAGCAATGGGCAGTCTGTTGATGTCCTCTTCCCACACGTCGCTTACTTGATATCTAGACAACACGTTCAGAACTGACGCTGTCCCGACGTCTCAGCAAGCCGGCTGGGTTGACACTCGTGCACAGGCTATCCTTGCGCCCACCGTCACAGCGGATAAATAAAATGCATAGTTTGTAGAAAATAGTTGTATTTCTTTTAATGTATGGTTTTTTTCAAAACTACTAACGTTATAATCAAATTATGATTTAATATATACTTAGAGTACAAAGTGGGGGATGGGGAGAAGGTATCCAACTTTGGCCAATTAGGAAATTACCTGAAATCCCAATGTAACAGAGTACCCCTTTAAATCCTGACATGGTGATATCCCGGTTCTGAAAACCTCATGTTAAGCATGCACATGCCTTGAGGCTTGTCATGCCCGGGGAAGGTTCCACAAAATTCAGAGCGTCGATTGAGTCACCCTTCAGCAGTTCATGATTAAGCAAAACATGGGTGAACTGAACTCAAATTTGGGGGGGGGGAAGCAGATTAAAACAACTCAAACTGAATCTTCATGTGACTCACAATACATGATTTTTTTATACTATGAGCTCCATTATCTACCACCACATTTTGCATGTCCTAAATAAAAACTTCTGCTGGTTTCACAAAACAAGAAACTCATTACAATCAATACTGGAACAGCCTCTCCTCTCTGGGCTGAGACTAGTCACTTAACAGGTTAAAAGTTTAAATGATCAGTTGTTGAAATTCCTTGGCAACAATTCCTGTGGGGCTTCTCTAAGCAGCTTCATTCTTGAGTGCATCACCCCCATCCTCAAGGGCCCCAAGACATAACTAGTCTTTAGAACACCACAGGCTGCCCCCTCTCCCTCATGCCCCTCCCTCTCGCCCCTCCTCTGTGTCCCCCACTTGGTTGTCAACCTAACAATTTATGTGCTTGTTTGCTAATGCTGAGCTAGCCCTGTCTACCCCACCTCCCTGTCCCTCCAGTCCCGCATGTTGAGCTAGCCCTGTCTACTACCCCCTCCTCCAGTCCCACATTCTCACACCGTTTGGTTCCACAGCCCACCCAGTCGCCCCCTGCTTGCATGGTCAGTTGGAGTAGAGAGCTGAGAGCAGAGAAGTGGAGAAGGCCAGCAAAGAGAGGGGCAGGCTGGATAAAAGAACCCTGTGTTCCCTGCCCTGCCTCCCTGGCCAGACACCACAAGGATGGGCTTTCTCCTGTTGCTCTAGGTGTAGGAGGGGCCTGGAGCCCTGGACAAGAACCATACAGGCTAATGTGTGGCTGTGCTGACATTGACCATTGCAGCTACCTGCAGCTGTGGACCAGACCAGAGGCAGTACTCAGAACATCAAAGCATCAGAGCCCTGGTTGGATTTGTAGAGGATGGCAGTTTGTTGAAGGGCACAGCAATTTGAAACGTCAAACACTGCAATTTAGTATCTATTTATGCACAATGTCCACATGGGAAAAATTTCAACCAAAGATTAAAATTACAAGCCATAGTAGCTATAAAGAGTAGAGTATTAAAGTGGTGTTCATCGTCACCTCATCCCATCTCATGGGTAATTTGTCGGCAAAAAGCAACAAATCTAGATATAGATTAATTATTAGTCAACTAGGAAATACAAGGTATACATCTACTTTCTAAACAAATCATTACTCCATATATTTCTAGAAACACGGAATGATCTATTACTACTAAACACATTAGACAGCCATCTTAAATGAAAGTCAATTGCAAGTTAGGAAACTACAAGTTTTAGAAGAATGAATTAACCACACGTTTAGAAGGGGACATTCTGTCTTAGAGAGTTACATCAGTATCCTACCCCCAGTGTCACTGAGCAGATAGACGAGTGGGGGGAAAAAAAAAAAGACCCACTTGTTATACTTGAGTAAAGATACCTTAATAGAAAATGACTCACGTAAAAGTCACCCAGTAAAATTCTACTTGACTAAAAGTATTTGGTTTGAAATAGTATCAAAATAAAATGCAATAGCTAAAATATACACAAGTATCAAAAGCAATAATTCCTTATATTAAGCAAACCAGACCCCAACAATTTTTTTCTCTCCATTTACAGATAGCCAGAGGAACACTCAGACATAATTTACAAACAAAGCATATGTTTAGTGAGTCCACCAGATCAGAGGCAGCAGGGATGTTCTCTTGATAAGTGTGTGAATCAGACCATTTTCCTGTCCTGCTAAGCATTCAAAATATAACGTACTTTTGGGTGTCAGGGAAAATGTATGGAGTAAAAAGTACATCATTTTCTTTAGGAATGTAGTGAAGTAAAATATGTCAAAAATATAAATAGTAAAGTAAAAGTACAGATACCACAGGCCAAAAGAGATTTCAATAAATCACTGCTGGGATTTGTTTTCCTCGTTTAAAACAGTTATGTTTTTATAAACAGTCTTCATTGCGGTTGTTTATAAAATAAACTATAATAGATTCCTTGGACACTTCCAACAGTAGCAATTCTTTGAGGTTGAATCTTGTGTCCAGCAGCATATTGTGCATAAGATTATGAAGTGTCCGTCTCAGCAGTGTTCTGGTTAGTGTTGTTCTAGTGTCTCAGCAGTGTTCTGGTTAGTGTTGTTCTAGTGTCTCAGCAGTGTTCTGGGGGGTGTACCCAGCGTCGTCTGGGTTTGGCCGGTGTACGTGTCATTGTAAATAAGAAATTGTTCTTAACTGACTTGCCAAGTTAAATAAAGGTTAAATTAAATGAAAAAAGTATAATCTGGGTTATGGTTGTTATATTGTCTCAGCAGTGTCCCCATGACAAGATTTGCTTAGAATTCCATGGCATTATTTTATAGTATGATGAATACAATTGAACACAGCTGAATAAAATAGAAAGGATATTTTCTCCAAACGATGAGGGAGTGCACAAATGTGGCTATTCTGTGTTGAGCGTTTAACAAAGAAATAGGTCCTCCTATATGCTTAATTTAGAGTTATTTATGCAACTTTAGCTGTGATACAATGTATTAAAAATCAACAAAACATATAGCCCAATGTTTGTAAGGCTGCATGATGCAACTAATGATTTGAAGAAAGTTCAATGGAAGACATGACCCCCGCTTTGTTTGTTGCGCCGGTTGCACACACTTCATCAGTCTCTCATTCACAATTTGACAAGCACTTGATAATGCCTCGAATTTGCCCGGCGGCATCCTCTTTGTGTGGCCGTAATGCCCACAAAAAAAAACAACAAAAAAACATGCCTTTTGCAGCCAGTGGCCGTTGTGCCTTAGGCTGAACATAATAATTATAATTCCCTTCTCCTAGCTGCGTGCTCCAAAGCACCTCTCACTCCATGGCTCTCAGATATCTCAACTCTTATTAGCAGATGCCAGTCATGTGATCGGGTCTTTCTCACAGGCTACAAGTGAAGACAGACACAGAGGACGCAACAGCGCCCGTCCTTATCGAATTCCGAGGCGCATATTGAAGATGTTCTAAAAACTGTCCACATTGTCATCCAACAAGATGAGTAGGCCTAAAGAACAGCAAAAGCACTAGTCTACGTCCATCTACTATCCCCCATAGTACAAAAGTCGACCTATTCTATTCTGTGCGAGAAATACATATTCCAAACAGTCTGGGACATTTGTGGAATGCGATAGTTCCCAAATTAATACAACCACTAGCATATATATATATATATATATATATATATATATATATATATATTTTTTTTAAACGAGTAGGCTGAGGCAGACGCAACAGATCAAAACATTTAGCTTAAAAATGTTGATAAACTATTAGGCTATTTCTTCACATAAGCGTAGCAATGCGTACACGGCAGTAGGCTATAAGTGCGAATATTCCAAAATAAATACATTCGTGTGAAAACACCATTCTCAAAAGTTACCTCAAATGTGATTATGCATGTAATGCTTTTAGTACAAAAGGTGCATTTTTATGGAGACATTTTCCACCAAACACCTCTTTCCCTCAATCCTGACTAGTCTCCCAGTCCCTGCCGCTGAAAAACATCCCCACAGCATGATGCTGCTACCACCATGCTTCACCGTAGGGATGGTGCCAAGTTTCCTCCAAATGTTACGCTTGACATTTGCGCCAAAGAGTTCATCTTGGTTTCATCAAACCACAGAATCTTGTTTCTCATGGTCAGAGATTCCTTTAGGTACCTTTTGGCAAACTTCAAGTGGGCTGTCATGTGCCTTTTATTGAGGAGTGGCTTTCGTCTGGCCACTCTACCATAAAGGCCTGATTGGTGGAGTGCTGCAGAGATGGTTGTCCTTCTGGAACGTTCTCCCATCTCCACAGATGGGAGAACTCTGGAGGTCTGTTAGAGTGAGCATTGGGTTCTTGGTCAACTCGCTGACCATTCTCCCCCGATTTATCAGTTTGGCAAAATGCACTAAATAATATGTTTCTTTTTTCTTCTTCAAATTTTGTGTCAAATTTGTTTTGATTTAGAATGGAACATTATCATGCAGACGTCTCAAAACAGGGTCAGGGGAAAAGAATACCTGGTGAATAAACAGTCAAGTGGCATTTGACTGCCTTCAAGACTCGTGACCGCCGGTGTGGCGGTAATATGGTCACCGCAACAGCCATAGCGGTAACTGACTCAGAGTCCTTCTGTGTTTATTCATAGTGGAAACTCTACTTGGATGGATTTTCTCCCTCCAGAGAGAGCAGGAAACGTGGCGTGATGTAGTGACTTCCTCATCACTTCCCATTACCCTAGTGAATGAGGTCCTGCACACGCCAAGCCAGAGAGACAGCCAGCCCAACCAACCACCATGCCACCCCAACCAACCACCATGCCAGCTCAACCAACCACCATGCCAGCCAGACAGGTAGAGCCAGCTAATCAGCCCCCCAGGGAGACAGGCAGGCAGAGGATAGACAGACAGCAAGCAAGCCACAAATACAAGACAAATGCAAGACAGCAGCAAATCATCGTCTAAGGCTAGCCTAAGCCAAGAGCCAGTCCTTCATCAGGACCCAATTTATTATTACTTCCATTATGTCCTGGTATAAATCAGCAAGGCAAAGCTCCCTTAGCCTGAGTTAATACTAACCAGTAGCTTGAGTAGGAGACACTAGAGAGTAACCATGCATTAGATTTCAGTGGTGGCCTTGACTATGACAGGGTCAAAGCCGGTGTTCCGCCCCCTACCAGCCACCCGCCCACCACAACATGATACAAAAGGCTGGCCTACCACTAGCACCTCTGGGCCTACAGGCTTGAAAAAGCATATGGAGCTCAAGACATGCGGTATACTTGAGTAACAACTGGAATAACAAAAACAAAACCTATTTAGTAGAAAACCCGAACTCCTCAAATATACAGCTATGGCATTGCCTCATAGCCATAGTCTTGTGTGTGAACTGTAAAACCGTGCTTGCATGTGTAAAGAAAACAGTGCCAAACACATGCTCCCCTCTCTTCCATGGTGATTTACAGTTTCCTGCCAGTATTTGGGAGAGGCCTAATTGGTGTCATTGTCTGCTCAACAGGACAGGGTGCTGTGACCCGACCACGGGCCAGAGAGAAGAAGTCGTCAGCACAGACTGGAGGAACATCAAAGTACAGGAAGGAGAGATGTCTTGGTCAGGTGGAAAAGAACGGGTAAGGAAATGTGGCCATCATATTGCAGTCATGACCACACCTCACTGACCGGGCTACACCAAACGACCGGCCCACACCGACCGGCCACTGACCGGCCCACACCAAACAGCCAAACCACAGTGCAGCGAGGCACAGATCACAGTAGGGACAACAGTGCACTGGTGAGTAACAGTAGCATTAACAGTAACACCAGGGCATCCCAGTACAGCTCTATAGTGTAAAATCAGACTACAGTATAACCAGGGCATCCCAGTACAGCTCTATAGTGTAAAATCAGACTACAGTATAACCAGGGCATCCCAACAGTAAGCGGTCTTAAAGGGGGTTGGGAAAGGGATTTGTGGACCAAAGCCATGTGGCAGCTGTCACCACCAGAGTCAGGGACCATGTGCTCTGCTGTTGTGCCTCTGCTGCAGAACGGCTTCTCTTACTTGACAAAGAAGAAAGATACTGTAGCAAAAGGGATTTTTCTGACCAACAGAAAGACAATGCATTTTGATCTCCCCGTAAATTTAACTAAATATACATTTGATTTATTTAATTATGACCATATAACGAAGCTGTGCGGATCTGTTCTACTCACCTCTGAAGATCAATAAAAGAGTAGTCAGAACTAGAATGACCACAGCATGAATTAGGTCTATGGGCAACTCACCTCCAAGTCGTAAAACTCCTGGGAGTCGTCCAGGCCCTGGACCCTGAGATGTAGTCCTCTGCATGGGCCCTTACCCCCGGGGCCCAAGGCATCACTGAGGCTCTGGCCAGGCTCCAAGGTACTGATCCCAGCATTGAACTGGGCCCCCAGCCGGGTGCCAGGGGTCTGTATGGCCCTGTAGGAGCCCTCAATTTCACCCATGGCTGCTGCTCTCCCCTCACGCCAACCAGCCCACTGGATCACTCACTCCTGCAGAGACAGACAATCGGAACAGTTAAAGCAAGGACAAAGTAAATAGAAAAGTTTCAAATCTGGTGTGCTGCAAAAGGCGGCAACTAATGTAAATAGGCTTCTAGAATCAAGGATCTTCTGGCCTCAGGATGAATCAGATCTCAGGCAGGTGGCATCTCTGCTTGACAACAAAGGATACAAGTATTTAGTATGTTTGTTGCAGTGGTCAAATCAACATGTCAAACTGTTTACCACTGAAGTGAGAAAGAGCAGAAAGGACTTGGGCAGAGTACCATATACACACACACACACACACACACACACACACACACACACACACACACACACACACACACACACACACACACACACATAGGGGTATTTGGAAATTGCCAAGGGATGGTTTTTCAATACCGTTGAATCTATTTATTTAAAGTTTTATACATTTGAATATTTGTAGTTATTTTAAGTAAATACCTGCAGTCACCTCGTGCAATACGTTAGGAGATAAAGAACATTGCGTTCTTAATTTCACATGCCACAGTTTTTAATTATGAAGTTTACCGGTAGCGTTTGTTTACAAGCACACAACGACGAGAGACCAGGGCCTTGTGAGTCACTCACTCACTCACTGTCGTGTAGCACACGCCAGGTGATCTTGTTACAGTCCGGAATTCACAACTAAAATGTTTACCAGCTAAATATCTTATAACTATTATGTTAACTGTCTAAAATGTTAGCCTATTCCAAAAAGAAAGCTTCACTTCATAGCCAAACAGCAGAGAAAATAACCTCCTGGATCAAGATCCTTGCTGTCTAATATTTGTTTTGTGCGTGCAACAAACTGTGAGTAGCATTTTTGCAAATAGTTTAGGTCGGAGACTGTAAAAAGGTTAGCAGTTCGTTAGCATTCTGGCATTGTACATGTACTTGTTAACATTGCTAACTTTCGGATTCCAGAGGCTAAAAGGGGTCCGCATGCTTCCCAGCCGAAACAGTTCGGTAGAGTTTAAGCATATATTTTTGATTACATTTTGCGATGTTTTTCTTTGTTTTGGACTTCGGTGAGGGTTTTTCAGCTGTTCGGGCATACAATTTCATAAGGGAAAGCCGAAATCTACGCCCCTTCGTCGATGATTGGTCAACAGTAGGGATTCTTCAATAAAGTTTGTCATTCAACAAGAGACCACTTTCATGCACATTGAAAATTGCTGCATCAAACATCTTAGTTAGATGTAGATTGACGACAAAGATTCCTCCAGCAAAAACGTGAAAATTACTTTAAGGGAGTATGCGAGCACACTCGTTTGGTTGGGCTAGCCAAGTTCGACCCTCGTTGCGATCGATGTGAGAGCAAGCTCTAAAGCCGACAGAAATCCACTGCTTTCATTTCTTCACAAAAAGTAAGTTAGCAGCTCGCCATATTTGTAAATATATATATTTCATGTGCCTTTTATTTAAGGAAATATATATATTCCAAACATTGTCAGATATGTTCTGGTATTATACGAGCTGGCTAGCTATCTAATGTTAGATCGCTACATTAGCTAACGCAAACCAAAACATTGTTTATAGAAAGTTGCTTTTAGTTGCCTGGCTTGCTAGACTGACAAAGCTATCCTAAATACATTTTTTTAAATGTATGTGGTTTCTGGTGCAGAAAATAGAGCACGTAGCGTTACCATTTGGACGAGGCTGGTTTTAATAAATGATAAGGACAAGTTTGATGTCAGACAACAATAGAACGTTGATTTTGTCAATACGTGCCCAAGACGGTAAGATGTAAGGAGGCGTTTATACTGCGGGGTTGGCAGGACTTTTTAAATACATTACCGCAATCACGACTAGGTTGATTGCAGGAAATAAAAAAAGTACAGGCTTCGTTGCCAGTAATAGCAATCGAATATAGAAGTCAGCAAAAGGTTACAGAGAAACAGTGTTTGAAAGGTGAGAGACTAGACCATTTAAAAAAAAAAAAAAAAAAAAGTTGTTGTATTAGGGTTCTGCATTAAAAATGTTTAAAAGCCCAGTGCAGTCAAACATGATTTTCCTGTGTTTTATATTTACTTCCACACGATGAGGTTGGAATAATATTGTGAAAATGATAAGGCCTTTTTTAGTGTAAGAGCTGTTTGAAAAGATCACCTGAAATTTCAGCCCGTTTTGGTGGGATGGAGTTTTGACCTGCCTGGTGACACCACTAGGCGGTAAATTTAGTTAAAAGACCAATAAAGAAGAGAGAGTTCCAAACCTCTCTTGCCAATAACAGCTAGTTTTCAGTTTCACTCTCCCAACTCAGACAACTCAGACAACTCCCAGGCAGCCCTAGCAAAATTGTTGCTTGAGAAATTGCTCTTTGCTAAGGAAGGTATTTGTGCTTCTTTTTGGCCATTTTCATTTTTTTTTTTAAAGAAAAATCACAGTAAGTTACTTAATTTTTTTTTACCTAGAAATGATTTGATATTGGAGTTAAAAACAGCTTCATTGGAACTTTAAGAAGGTTGAGGTATTTCTGGATGACTCACACAAAAATCAAAGGTCATATCTGGAATTGAGATAGCAATATTTGTATTCCACTCTGTCTGATGAATTGGCTAAACACAGCCTCTTGATGTCAGAAAAAATAAAAAAGGGGAAATGACTACTTTCACATTTACAACCATTCATCACACAGTGACAAGTGTGTTAGAGGTACCAATAAGGCATGGTTAGGATATCTTACAATCTTATCATGGCCTGCCCTGATTTACCCTCTAGAATCAAACAAAACAATTCCTTCTCAAACTTCTGTAGAAAATGCATTGCGTTTACTCAGTAGATTGCTCATAATAATATCCCGAAAGAAACTTGAGACATGACTAATACGATCTATAGGCCAGTATCAATAAGAATGATTCCTCACAAAACCAAGACAACAAAAAAAGACCAGGAAATACAAGTAGTATTTTGATGTCCTTTTTTTATCCATTTATGGTCATTGAAAAATATAAAACATGAATATTGATTTAGCTCATTTTAAGTTATATTGTTGAACATAATATACTCTACGGGCATATCAAATCGTACTGGTCACATACACATAGTTAACAGATGTTGATTCGAGTGTAGCGAAATACTTGTGCTTCTAGTTCCGACAGTGTAGTAATATCTAAACAAGTAAATTCAACAATTCCCCAACAACTAACTAATACACACAAATCTAAAAAAAAAAAGTGGTGAATAAGAATATGTACATATAAATGGATGAGCGAGGGCCGAGCGACATAGGCAAGGTGCAATAGATGTTATAAAGGTACAGTAAAAACACATGAGATGAGCAATGCAAGAAATGTAAACATTATTAAAGGTGGCATTGTCTAAAGTTCAAGATTGGGATCTGACATCACTGGTATTATCAGGTTGTATAGCTAGTTACAATTGCTCTGACTCAGTACATTTATTAGTAGTAGAGGCGAACACGATTTAGGGCCAACTTGCTAAGAAAAAAAAACAAAACTAGCCATTTGCAGATATAAGAAACAATTATAGAACGCTAATGGATTTATAATAAGAAGGAAAGTGAAACGAGCATCATTGTCGTCAACGTGGAGACTGAACGCAAGTGTCTTCGTGGTCGAAGAAAAACAAAATACGCTCCTTGAGTGACGGGGCTAGGTCTGTGTGGAAAGAGCTGAGCGCGCTACCCTGGGGCTAACCCTAACCCGGATGACGCTGGGCCAAATTGTGCGCCGCCCTATGGGACTCCCAATCGCGGCCCGGCTGTTATACAGCCTGTAAATCGAACCAGGGTCTGCAGTATCACTGAGATGCAGTGCCTTAGACCACAGGGCCACTCGGTAGCCCCAAATCACATTTAACAACCCAAACATTCAAATACCATTATAGAAAGGTAAAGTAAAAAAAGCCAAACCGGTAGGTCGTAAAACAAGGTATACCTCCCACCCCTAGCAGTACAGCAACAGCGTGACTTTAGATCATTAGAACACATTCGCCAAAAGCCACAAAAAAAAAATACACCTGAAAGGATTTCTGCAAATATGTCAATACCACTTGGGAGTCCTCTTACATTTGAGAAAATTACAGTCCTATTGATCCAACAACCATGAGAAGGTAGGCGCTCTTCCTCAGTTAAATCACAAGAACAAGATGGACAACTAATGCAAGCCAGAGCAAGAAGAGTTCAAATCTAATGAGGGGGAACATTAGATAAACCCTCAGCTTGCCTGCCAATGCATGCTTGTCCCAACCCACGTTCTGAGACCTGAATGGGAACTTGCCTGACTGCCCACCTATTTGATCGATGGCAAATACATTTTTGAGTGACAACTAAGGGTGCGTTCGTAAACTGCCTCCAGTGTGTGCTCTGGCTCATTCGTAAAAAGGTCAGAGCGTTTCACTGTCCGAGCGCACACTGGACGCTCTGGCCGAAGAGTAGGGTTGATCCGAGCAATCCTCACAACGGCAGTCAAGCACCCATGTTAACTGGCTAAAGTTGGCTAGCTTTTTTTAACCAGGTAGGTTGCTAGCTGCTAGCTACCTCCAGACAAATGAGAGAACACCTCACTCTGACCACTTTAAAAATTGGCCCTAGCAGAGGTTGTTAACTAGGCTGTTTTCATGTTGTTATCTCGTGATGAACTATGCTGCCGACATCAACCGTACAACTTTTTTTTTTTTTTGCCAATTTTTACTGACACCGGTCATATTTAGCGGGTGTTGCACGTTGGTAAATTCCTCAGTTATTCTGCGCTCTGGCACACACTCAGACGAGAGTGCTCTGATATCAGAGTAGCCAGAGTGACTTTAAGAAAAGCAAGAGATATGCTAACTGGATAACAGTTGTTCCAAGTTCAGCATAGCTAGCTACCAAAAGAAATTCACCATTTTTTAAAATCTTTTTTGCACTACCAAGAAATGTAATTGGTGGATTATATTAGTCATGCATTGAACTGCATCCATCTATTCAGCCAACAATTCCTTACTGTAAGTCATGGAATTTTGAGTAAAATAGAATCTATTTCTAAAACCTCTTATATAAAAAGGGTGTGTTTGTAAATTTGCTCTGGCTACTCCGATTTCAGAGCACTCTCGTCTGAGTGTGTGCCAAGAGCGCAGAATAACTGACGAATTTCCGAACGCTCAACACCCGTTGAATATGGCTGGAGCGCACTCTTGACACGCCAGATTGAATTTACGAACACACCCAAAAGTTGTATTGTAGTATAATACTGGGAATTTTATATTATGATTGCAAATATGAAACATGAGTAGTTAAAATGCTCTCAGTTCCACGTAAAAAAAAATAACATAATATGCCTAAATCTATTATGCTTTTAGATTCAAATGTCAAATATGTCAACAATTCTTCCTCCAAAAGGACTATTCCGTTTAGTAACAATTATTTAGGGGATTTTATTTTCTGTCTGGGTTTCGTGAGGAATCAGTCATAAAAGACTAACCTAATTGATTTGATTCATCAATTAATATCTCCTTTCCTAAGGAACCCTGTCTGTCATTCAATCAGTTGAGAGTTGATTTCAGACATGAGAAAAGTTTGGACTGAAATAGACCTATTATGGTTCAGAGTCTCAGTCCATTAAAATACAACAGAACATTTTAGATCAAAATAATAATTATAAAAAAGGTTTAAAATATACTTTTTTGTGGCTTTCTATTTCCGATGTAATTATTTCCGTTGCGGTATTTTTGTGGGAAGGCATAGGGTTGGTTGGCAGAGACTTGGGTCTCAAACTCTAACCCACATCTCAGTCAGAGCACGTCGACACCTAACGTAGCAGGCGAGCTCCACACTGTCTGTGTAGGACTTGGGCCTTGGCTTAACATTGTTGCGACAATACATCTAAAATGCAATTGATTAACTACGTGTTAGCTATGAATAACACAATGGTGCATGAATGAAGTCAAAATCTGAACTTCTGTGAAAAGAAATGCAACAGGTAACGTTAGTAGTGAGTAAGTGGCTTCTCCGTAAGTGGCTTCTGAGGCCTCGGCGACATGGTTACTCTTCAGTCAGTTTGCGTTGCAGATAAACTCAAAAGCATGTCTGCCCTGTCCATATTCCTAAGGATTTATATTTGTAGCATATATTGGATTTGGAATGAATTCTGCATGTTGGACCCAGGAGATCCCCTGGCCGACCCCACGCCCATAAAGGCTACTTTTATTTGGCCCGACGTACGACCGGACATTTTAAGTGCAAAACCATTTCATTGACATCGTGGTCGATAAAAGGCACACGTGTATTAAAACATGAATGAAAATGATCAGTGATTGCCTACATATGCTACACTATATCCGATGGGAAAGTTAAACACATTAACTTATAGTTAGCTGCCTGGTTATAGCTGCTTTTGCAATCAAAGTTAATTATAGTGGTCAGGAGATTGTTGTCATAGGACAAGTTATAATAAACGAAGTAGCAAGCAAGAGCCTCGAAAACAGTGACATTTACGGTTTGTTAGAATTTATGCCAAAGAAGAACTTACGTTATACCGACGAGAAGACTACATAAAAAAACCATGCATTCCCCACTGATTGAGTAAGTTGAGGACGTTCGTTACTTTGTATCTTTCTGTAGTGCATTTGATAAATCAATGTTTAAAAAAAAAAAAAGTTACAACAGTAAATTGAAACAATAAATCAGTTAAAAAGAAATGATAGTACCTTCTGTCCTTCGTCTTGAAATAGTGGAACTCCAATGATGAATTCGATCTACTGGTTCGGTCTCAGGGAAAAGCTCGCAGCCACAAGACACTTTGTCATTGGACAGAACATAACTAATTCGCCCTCCTATTGGTTCAGATTGCATCTGATAGGTCCCTTACGATTGGTCAATATGGGAATTTATGGAATTACCTTACAAATCTTGATTGGATGAAAAATAACTAAGGAAGTTATTGTAATTGGTTAATATGATATATGGAATATTATAAGAAATATTGCAGTTATTTATCAAATCAATTTCATACGTTGTAGTTAATTTTCATAAAGAATTAAATTGCAGTAAGTTATTGATTTAACTAGGCAAGTAATTTAAGAACAAATTCTTATTTACAATGACGGCCTAGAAACAGTGGGTTAACTGCCTTGCTCAGGGGCAGAATGACATATTTGTACCTTGTCAGCTCGGGGATTTGAACTTGCAACCTTTTGGTTACTAGTCCAACGCTCTAACAACTAGGCTACCCTGTCGCCCCAATTATAATGAAATTCTGTCATATGTCAGTTCAATAAAAATAAAACGTGTATAAACAGAATAAGAAACATAGTAAAAGTCCAGAGTAAATTAACAGCTGAACATTATCGACATTATCAAATGCATCAAGACTTTGACTGGCTATATCTCGTCTGCTTCCCAAATGGCAACCTTTTCCCTATATAGTGCACTACTTTTGACCAGAGCCCTATTGGCCCTGATCAGAAGTAGTGCATCATGCAGGGTTCTCTAACACTGTTCCCGGAGAGCGACCCTCCTGTAGGTTTACACCAGGGCTCTCCAACCCTGTTCCCGGAGAACTACCCTCCTGTAGGTTTACACCAGGGCTCTCCAACCCTGTTCCCGGAGAACTACCCTCCTGTAGGTTTACACCAGGGCTCTCCAACCCCGTTCCCGGAGAGCTACCCTCCTGTAGGTTTACACCAGGGCTCTCCAACCCCGTTCCTGGAGAGCTACCCTCCTGTAGGTTTACACCAGGGCTCTCCAACCCTGTTCCTGGTGAGCTACCCCAGTTGTAAGTAACCTAATTCAGTTTATCAACCAGCTAATTATTAGAATCAGGTGTGAACGGCCTGATATAAGGGATAGATAGGGTGCCATTTGGGATGCAGCCCTCCTTCAGAAAGACCTTCCTATCTGAAGCAGGCAGTTGCCTGGGGAACAGTGTGCCGTCGGTTCAGGATGCGGTTGGCAGTCTGTAGAACATGGTAGCGCTGCCTGAGATGTTTTCTCTGGGTGTACTCATTGGTGACCTGCACCACACAGTAATCCGGGAACCAGCCCCGCTCACCGTCCACAAGTCTCCTTCCCTCTAGGAAACCTGGGATAGCGGGACATGTTGTTAGTTGGGGTATGAAGATGGACTTCCTAGACACGATACAGCAGTACTGAGAATGGAAAAAAACAAATTAACCTGTAAAATCACATTGATTTATAATTCCTTTTTACATCCACAGGAATTTGTCCCAAAGTGCTTTTACAGTAACCTATACCCTATACCTCAAAGGGCAAGCAGAAGCACAGTAGCAAGGAAAAAACTCTGCAGAAGGAGTACACCTTGAGAAGAACTATCATAGAGTTAAGAGTTAGAATACTAGCGTGTAACCTTCTGATGATGAGAACAGTCAGCCATGTTGGTCAGGGAGTTTGGTCGACCATGGTTTGCCAGTGCTGTGATAAGATATTGTGTTAAAACAATGAATGTGAAGCACTGTATGTGTATTAGCTAGCTGGACAGAATTTTTTAACTGCCAATATTTTTTATTTACAACGACGGCCTACCCCGGGCCAAACCCGGACAATGCTGGGCCAATCGTGTGCCTCCCTATGGGACTCCTGATCACAGCCAGTTGTGATACAGCCTAGAACTGACCAGGGTCTATAGTGACACCTCTAGCACTGAGATGCAGTGCCTTAGACCGCTGCGCCACTCGGGAGCCCCCAACATTCTGTTTCGAACAATGCAGTCAATCCACAGCCAGACACTGGCTGAAATCAGTTGATGTTAGGACTTAGACAAGCTGCAAATGCAACAAGTACTGATAGTGTGTCATATAACAGCACTCACAGCTTTCCAAGAAAAGCTAAATCTGAGACATTTATGGTCTGTTTACATATATTTTAGAGGCTATTTACAGAAAATTGGTATACAACCCATATAAACTGTATCTATAATTATATATCAATATTTTAGGTTGACTTTAATTCCATTACACAATTTCTGATACATCACATGCCTTACTTTTATTGTCCTACCTGAGTAAAATCAAGAAATGCTTCACCTATTGCCTCTACTACCATTCAATCCAAATAGACTGGTTTTGGACTTCTCCCTGACCAAGATGGCTGCCATTTTCACCCAATTCGGGCACTTTGAGGGTTTATGACATAGACCCTCTAGTAATTTAATAGGATCTCTATGGGACCTAGACTCAGCGGGGTGGCCACATCCTCCTCTGGCTGTACCCGGGTAGAGTAGTAGTACCTGAGCGAAGAACACTGTCATGAATGTCTGGTCCACATAACCTACCATCAGCAGTTTTCTGTATAACATTGATGGTATCACCCAGCTGTACACTCAGCTCCCCTGGCTGCTGTGCTACGTAGACCTCAGTGCATCGTACCTGAGGACAGTCTGAGACAGGCAACTTGTTTAAGGTTCTAAATATGTGTGTTTATAAATGTGCATTACACCTTATAATATGTGTTGTTGTTTGACTTATTAGTTTTAAACACAATAATGAATGAATAAACAGAAGTCCCATTGAGGATGCCTATGGAACGAGAATAATCCATACTAAATCTCTGCAGTATATCATTGAGTGCTCTGACCTCTAGTGGAAAGAAGAGAAACAACAGGGCATTTGAGATAATCTGAAAGTACAGTAGGCCTGTGCAATTTCCATTTGGAGGCAACAACACGATCACGGTGAAATCTAATTTATTCCTGAGTTATCTGTTGGTAGGAAGATAAAGTGCCTCAATGACACTCACCCCATTCTTCATAGATTCCTTCCATCCCGTCCTGTCGACGACTCAACACCTTCATCCAGGTTATCTTCTCTGCTCTACGGCAGCAGAACACAAGAAGTAAAACTGTCACGTTCAGGACTCTAAACACTTTTCTCAAATCAAATCTAATCAAAACAAATTTTATTGGTCACATACACACAGTTAGCAGATGTTAATGCGAGTGTAGCGAAATGCTTGTGCTTCTAGTTACGACCGTGCAGTAGTAATCTAACAATTTCACAACAACTACCTTATACACACGAATGTAAAGGAATGAATAAGAATATGTACATATAAATATATGGATGAGCGATGGCTGTGCGGCATAGGCAAGATGCAGTAGATATCCGGGAGAGAGGCGGCCCGACTACGCTGTTGACTTTCGCACGATACTTTCCTTCACGGACCATCTGAGGTGATAACAGATGAGCTAGCTGCTCAGGAATTACCGGTGGACCTCGATTCCCTCATCGCCCTCACCATTAGAATTGATGGACTGCTGGGTCTGTCCAGTTCGTACTATAAGGGCACAAGGCCAGACGAAGCCACCCGAGCTTTCTCGAGAATCAAATCAAATCAAATTTATTTATAAAGCCCCCCTTACATCAGCTGATGTCACAGAGTGCTGTACAGAAACCCAGCCTAAAACCCCAAATCATCGATGACGGGTGAGCCTGATACCCCAGAACCTATGCAACTGGGAAGGGCTATGTTATCGCTTAGGGAACGTTCCCGCAGGCTAAACTCCAATTGTTGTCTGTATTGTGGAGCTGTAGGGCATTACATAGCCACCTGCCCAGTTAATAAGAGACCTGAAGCCTTAGTAGGTACAAGCACACTGGTGAGTCTGACTGGGAATCCTCTAAGTCCCATTACCAAAACTCCTTTTTATGTGAGTTTGCTGTGGGGAGACCAAACCAAGTATCTCCGGGTGCTTATTGACTCTGGGGCAGATGAGAGTTTCATGGACGCTACCCTAGTATCAGAACTAAGTATCCCTACTCAACTCCTCTCTGTTCCCATGGATGCCAGGGCACTGGATGGCCGCTCTATTGGTAGAGTTACACACAGTACAGTTTCCATTAATATGCGGGTATCTGGAAACCACAGTGAGTCAATTCAGCTTCTCCTCATTGAGTCCCCACACATACCTGTTGTTTTGGGTTTTTCTTGGCTCCAAAAACACAACCCCGATATTGACTGGACTACGGGTTCCATTCTGGGCTGGAGCTCATTTTGCCGTTCACACTGCCTGAAGGCGGCACAGCCATCCTCAAAACTTCTGTCTCCCGGATTAAGTATGAGTATCATGACCTCCTGGAGTTTTTTTTAGCAAGGCTCGTGCTACCTCCCTTCCTCCACATTGTCCTTACAATTGTGCTATTGACCTCTTTCCGGGCACCACACCACCTCAAGGCCGGCTATATTCCCTGTCCGGTCCTGAGACCAAGGCCATGGAGGAGTACATCGAGGACTCACTGGCTGTTGGGAGCATTCGCCCTTCTGCCTCTCCTGCCGGCGCAGGATTCTTCTTTGTGGGGAAGAAGGACAAGACCCTGCGTCCATGTATTGATTACTGGGGCCTCAATGATATTACGATTAAGAATTGGTACCCTCTACCACTACTCTCCTCAGCTTTCAAACCTCTCCAGGGGGCTACTATCTTTTCCAAACTGGACTTTCGGAATGCCTACACCTTGTGCAGATACGCGAAGGAGACGAGTGGAAGACAGCTTTCAACACTGCCAGTGGACACTATGAGTACCTGGTTGTGCCGTTTGGACTCCCCAACGTGTCTGCTGTCTTCCAGGCTCTAGTCAAAGATGTGCTCTGGGACACGTTGAATCGTTTTGTTTTTGTCTACCTCGACGACATCCTGGTTTTCTCTCGTTCTGCCCAAGAACACGTTCTCCATGTTCGACAGGTCCTTCAGCGCCTCTTGGAGAATCGGTTGTTTGTAAAGGCTGAGAAGTGAGAGTTCCACCGCTCCACTATCTCCTTTCTGGGATACGTTGTTGCTAAAGGGGAATGTACAGATGGATCCGGAGAAGGTGAGAGCGGTGGTGGATTGGCCCCCGGCCCACGTCCAGGGTGCAGCTCCAACTGTTTCTGGGTTTCGCAAATTTCTACCGCCGTTTCATTCGGGGCCCTACAGCAACCTGGCGGCTCCCCTCTCTGCACCCACCTCTCCCAAGGTACCGTTCACATGGTCTCCATGCAGCGGACAAGACTTTTGGGGATCTAAAGCTGCGATTTACTACTGCTCTCATCCTCATCCATCCGGATCCAACTCGTCAGTTTGTGGTGGCGGTTGATGCTTCTGATGTGGTAGTGTGGGGGCCGTTCTTTCCCAGTGATACGTCCAGGAACAAAAGCTTCATCCCTGTGCCTTCATGTTCCATCGTCTCAACTCTGCAGAGAGGAATTAGGACGTTGGGAACCGGGAACTCCTAGCAGTTAAGATGGCTCTGGATTATGTAAAAAGTACATAATTTTCTTTAGGAATGTAGTGAAGTAAAAGTAAAAGTTGTCAAAAATATAAATAGTAAAGTAAAGTACAGATACCCCAAAAAACTACTTAAGTAATACTTGAAAGTATTTTTACTTAAGTACTTTACACCACTGCTGAATGCATTTTTATTTCTTGGTTCTGGATTCTTTGCAGTCGGTTCATTTGTTGTGTGAAGGCTATGATCCAAGGGGGTAGTGTGTACTCGAAGAGTAATCTGATGTAGCTAAAATATATGGTTTCGTTGATGGCTCTATTCTTTCCACAAAGGGCTTTCAGGTGATTAGTCCTCTGCCGTCCCTCTTTCTCAGTGTTCCCAATATGGGCCATCAACAACATTATAATTTGTAATTTATAATTTGAAACGTTACCCCCCAGGAACTTTGCATCTTTTACTATTTCTATTATTTCATTTTGAGAGTTACGGGTTCCTTTGGTTTGCGTTTCTGGTGAATAGGACGCACTATGTCTTTTGAGGGTTGAGTTTCACTTGTTTCACCTCTTTCCTCTTTCTTCTATGCACTTGTTGAGTTTTTTTTGGAAGCTACTTGTGGAAACTTAGAGCTGGTCCAGTAGCATAAGTCGTTGGCAAATTGTGCTACTTGTCAGACAGAAGGTGGATGTCTGAGATGTAGATGATGGATAGAAGAGGGCTGAGGACTGCACCTTGAGGGACTCCAGCTTCTGTGGTGAATGATGTGGAGGGATGGCTTGTCTTGCAGCTTAGAGGTGGAGAAATTGAGGCTTTATAGGTTTCAAAATCGCCTCTCATTGGTAATTTTTTTGCTGTGTATTCCACTGTGATTTGTCGTTGATCCCATAGGAGACTTTTGAAACATATCAAAGTCCCCTTAATAATTTCAACTGTAAATCTCTAATGAAGGCTGAAGCCTGAACGTGTTGATTTAACAATAAAGAAGCGTTTGTATCAACTTACTGTCTGTCCTCCAAGAGTTGCTGAATGTATAGACTGCTCACTATGTACGCTGCTCAAATAATAATACAATTGTAACAACAATGCCAGAGCAAACTGGACACAAAACAATTATGATAAAAATGTAGCAACTTTGCTTGCTCACAATGGCACACATATCATTTTGCCATTCAATTTGTTATCAGGGTGAATATTTTTCCCACGTGTGGCGCACTAGCGCTACTAAATAAAAATTCCAGGTCGCACAGCAAAATATCTACAGATGTAGGATCTTAATTTGATCACTCTTTTGTTGCTGAGAATTTTCCTGCACAGCAGGAAGGTTTAAAAACACTATTAACTGTTACATCTGCTCCTGCCACGCCCTCTAGTGCTCATCCTGTGTCTCCTTGACCTGCCGCCACTCCCCCAGTGCTCTCTCCCTCTCTCTCTGTGTGTGTGATTGTGTGGGCGGAGACAGATGTGCTGGAGTCAGAGCAGATCCCCACCAGCTGCAACCTGTTCCATAATCAAGACCTCTACAAATACTGACTCCTGCCACTTCCACACAGCCAGTTCATAAACTCTGCTCAGTCAGTCTACGTTTCTAGCCGTTTGTTACTATTTAGATCCTGTTATCCTGTTGTGCCTGTTTTCCTTGTCTGACACGGTTTCCTCTCCGCTACAGTTCTGCCCGCTCTGACTCTGGTCCCTGTCTCCAGTCCCACGTCTCCTCATCCTGCAACTCTGCCCTGGATTCCACACTCTACTGCTCCCTTGGATTCCTCTCCCCGGACCGGCTTACCCAGTCCCAACCCCTCTCGCTCCAGCCTCAGCCTCCGCACCTGGTTCCCTGCAACCCGCCCGAGCTTCCCCTGGCCTACACTGTCCATCTTCCCCCTGTGTTTCAATAAATACCTTGGTTACTTCATCCCAGTCTCCTCGTCCTCGTCTGCTTTTGGGTTTCCCTGTTCCACTCCGCGTAACAATTAACTATAGTAATACTACAGTATTTATACTATAATAGACCATAAATACTACAGTATAATACAGACATGTCTGCAAAAAACCCTACAGTGAATACTATAGTATATAAATATAGTAATACTACAGTATTTATACCATAGTATGCAGTACTATAGTCTTTTTTATGTGGGCTAGTGTAGCAGTACTGCCTGTCTGATCCATAGAAATACAGTGAGGGAAAAAAGTATTTGATCCCCTGCTGATTTTGTATGTTTGACCACTGACAAAGAAATGATCAGTCTATCATTTTAATGGTGGGTTTATTTGAACAGTGAGAGACAGAATAACAACAAAATAATCCAGAAAAACGCATGTGAAAAATTTTATAAATTGATTTGCATTTTAATGAGGGAAATACGTATTTGACCCCTCTGCAAAACATGACTTAGTACTTGGTGGCAAAACCCTTGTTGGCAATCACAGAGGTCAGAAGTTTCTTGTAGTTGGCCACCAAGTTTGCACACATCCGTCTCAGGAGGGATTTTGTCCCACTCCTCTTTGCAGATCTTCTCCAAGTCATTAATGTTTCGAGGCTGACGTTTGGCAACTCGAACCTTCAGCTCCCTCCACAGATTTTCTATGGGATTAAGGTCTCCAGGACCTTAATGTGCTTCTTCTTGAGCCACTCCTTTGTTGCCTTATTTGCCTCCTTTATTTGTTGTTATTCTGTCTCTCACTGTTCAAATAAACCTACCATTAAAATTATAGACTGATCATTTCTTTGTCAGTGGGCAAACTTATAAAATCAGCAGGGGATCAAATACTTTTTTCCCTCACTGTACATATTCTGTGTGGTTACATGCTTCATTGGTCTGATATAGGATTTGTAAACTAACTCACTAGGAGGTGGGTGCAGCAGGAACTGAGATGTTGTTTTTGATGATCTATAGGCTATGTGGTTAACTCACTGTGTGGAGGCCTGCAGCAGGAACTGAGATGTTGTTCCCCTGTGGTTCTTCAGCAGAGCTAGGCAGAACATCCTCTCCCATGAAGCACACACCAAATCCTCCTTCTCCTCCAGTCCTTCACTCACCTCTACCAGGGAGCGGTGGACATGATCCCGCACCACAAACCGATCCACACTAAGATCCAATCAAATGTTGATATCAGGCACACCAACATCATAACAGTCAGTGTATTGTAACTTGAGACTGAAACGGAGACTACTGTACTAGGACTGTATAGTAAAGTGTAAGATGATACACCCCCACAGACCCTTTCCTTGTGGTCACCAGCAGTAGGTCATTGAAGAGGAAAAGGTAGACGTGACAGAGCTTCCGGTGACCAAAGATGTTCTCTTTTTCTGACAGCTGAGCCAGTTGCCCCTGTCTCACTAGCCAGCGAGAGGAAGACACCAGGGGCAGGACCTTGAAGAGGGAAAATACACAAGTGACTAGGACGTTTAAGGTTTGATTAAGAGTTCTGGTTAAATCTCAGTCTCTGACCTCTACTGATTTATCATGACCACTTAACACTACTTAATAAAAACAAATCTTATTTTGTATTTTTTTTTCACCTTGCATTCAAACTCAGTCTTGTTGGCGATGTGAACGATTTCCTCCATCATTTTCATCCTTCCCACCTCCCTATTGCAGGCCTCAACTACCTGAGGGGTCAGAGGGCACAATGCGCTCAATGCCATTGGGTGGAAATTGTGTTGGTCCTGTGTGTCTAATATTATAAAAGATTGTAATTAGGGCTGTGGCGGTCACGAAATTTAGTCAGCCGGTGATTATCAAGCGAATAACTGTCCGTCTCACGGTAATTGACCGTAAAATTAACATAAACACAAGCATCTCCTGGCTTCCACACATATCCTCTAAGCCACTGATGCAGACCTTTAGGAACAGCTACATTTAAAAAAGTCTAATACATCCATGTAATACAGCTTACCCTTTCACCCTTTCACCCTTTCACAACCCTTTCACCATTATTTATGTTAGACAGGTCTAAAGAAACATGATATGAAGAAAATGTAGTCTATTTCCGAAGAACAGAATAGCATACTCTGGAGTTGTCCTGATGTTAGGTCCTGATCTGGCTAGGCCAAATGGCTGTGGGCTGCACTAGTTCATTTAGCAGACAAGATTTCTGTGGTATTATTTTATATTATAGTAGCAAGAATACAATTGAACAAAGCTAAATAAAATAGAAAGGATATTTTCTCCAAACAATTTGAGGGAGTGCACACATGCGGCTATTCTGTGTTGAGCGGATAACAAAGAAACAGGTCCTCCTATATGTTATTTATGCAACTTTAGTTGTTCAACAAATGTTGGGCTATATGTTTTGATTTTTAATACGTTGTAAGGCTGCCTAATGCGACTCTAATGATGATTTGAAAAAAGTTGCTTGAAAGTCATGGGCTCTGCTTTGTTTTCTGCGCAGACTGTACACACTTCATCAGTCTCTCATTCACAATTTGACAAGCACTTGCTAATTCCTCGAATTTCCCGGGCACGTCCCCTTTGTGTGGCCGTAATGCACCCTAAAAAGATCCATGCCTTTTGCGGCCAGTGGCGGTTGTGCCCTTGACCTAGAGTGTGGCATTGTGCCCTTCATCCCTGCCTGCTGCCTGCTCAGAAGCACCTCTCACTCACATGGCTCATGTGATTGGGTCTTTCTCACAGGCTACAAGTGAAGAAAGACACATCGGGGACACACAACTGCGTGCGTCCTTAACCAATTCTGAGGTGCATATTGAAGATATGCGAAGAACTGTCCACATTTATTTTTCATCAGCCAACAAGATGAGTAGGCTTAACGAACAGCAAAAGCACTAGCCTATGTCAATATACTATCCCCCATAGTAGTTGACAGTGCTTATTTACGCCAGTTAGGCTCTACACCCCTTGTAAGGATTAATGTGGATTAATGTGCTTAATTCTAGGAGGTCATTTGGCCACTTTAGTTGTGATACAAACCTTATCAAAGCATATAGGCCTATGGGCTAGGCTACATGAGGTGTGCGACTATGATTAGAAGAAGTCACAAAAACAAGGCATTGTTTCTTGCTGTCACGACTTCCGTCAAAGTCGGTGCCTCTCCTTGTTCGGGTGGTGTTCGGCGGTCGACGTCACCGGTCTTCTAGCCATCACCGATCCACTTTTCATTTTCCATTTGTTTTGTCTGTTTGTTTTCCACACCTGGTTTCAATTCCCTCAATTACATGTTTTGTATTTAACCCTCTGTCCCCCCATGTGTTTGTGTGGGATTGTTCTTTGTAGTGCTTGTGCACATTTGTATACTGGTGCTTTACGGGCTGTTTTTGTGCCCATGTACTCTCGTGTTGTTTGAACCGTTTGGGGTTGTTTATTAAACTACTAAGGTTACCCAGTTTTGCTCACCTGCGCCTGACTTCTCTGCAAACCAGTTACGCATCCGCTACACTTGCTTTGCGCTGGGCATCATTTACAAGTGATAATATATAATTCACAAATTATAGGCTATATTGTCACCCATCAGACTATTCTTGATTTAATCTTGTCTTTACATATACTAAATAATATATGTGTGAAATTTGTTTGGATTTAGAATGGACCATTGTGTCATGATTATCTTCCGGACGGACAGACCAAGACGCAGCGATGTAGCCAGAATACATGATTTAATTATAACACACGGGACAGAACGAAAACAAAACAATAAACGAAGAAACAGACGTGAGCCCTAACGCTAAATCCTAAAACACGAACACAGAACTCTAAACCTAAACATGAATGGCGAAATCTAAGTGAAACACGGAGAAACCTAACTAGACATGACTGTAGAAACCTAACTAGACAAGAACCCGACCGAACACGAAAAGCCTAACATAAACATGACATGAACAATAACCCACGAAACTAAGGTGCAATCCCCAAACATATAAATGGTTCCCAATTAGAGACAACGAGACTCAGCTGCCTCTAATTGGGAACCATTAATCCAACATAGAACTAGACACCATAGAACTGTGAAAACCCCTAAACCAAAATGAACCCAAAACGCTCCAGCCTGAAAACCCAGGACTGGGCGTTACAGTACTCTCCCAAAGGCGCCGGACTCGGACGCGCCCAACAGTCTGTGGGGGGATCTAGGTGGGTTCCTTTTGTCCCAGGTGGGGCTCCGGTGCTGGCCGTGCTGGTCTGATGTCACGCACCGGAGGCCCTGGACCCTTTCTTGGAACTCTGGTGCGTGGAGCAGAAGCTGGCCCTACCGGACTCGTGATGCTCACTGGAACTCTGGTGTGTGGAGCAGGAACTGGCAGTACTGGACTCGTGATGCTCACTGGGACTCTGGTGCGTGGAGCAGGAACTGGCAGTACTGGACTCGTGATGCTCACTGGGACTCTGGTGCGTGGAGCAGGAACTGGTCGTACTGGACTCGTGATGCTCACTGGGACTCTGGTGCGTGGAGCGGGAACTGGCAGTGCCGGACTCGTGATGCTCACTGGAACTCTGGTGCGTGGAGCGGGCACTGGCAGTGCGGACTCGTGATGCTCACTGGAACTCTGCGCGTGGAGCGGGAACAGGCCGAACTGGGCTCGGACGCGCACTCTGCGCGGGAGCGGGAACAGGCCGAACTGGGCTCGGACGCGCACTCTGGTGCGGGAGCGGGAACAGGCCGAACTGGGCTCGGACGCGCACTCTGGTGCGGGAGCGGGAACAGGCCGAACTGGGCTCTCTGAGCGCACGGGAGCTTGGTGCGCCGGAGCCGAACAGGACGTGCTGGACTCTCTGAGCGCACAGGGAACTTGGTGCGCGGAGCCGGGACAGGACGTGCTGGACTCTCGGAGCGCACGGGGAGCTTGGTGCGCGGAGCCGGGACAGGACGTGCTGGACTCTCGGAGCGCACGGGAGCTTGCGCGCCGGAGCCGACAGGACGTGCTGGACTCTCGGAGCGCACGGGGAGCTTGGTGCGCGGAGCCGGAGCAGGACGTGCTGGACTCTCTGAGCGCACGGGGAGCTGGGTGCGTGGAACAGGGACTGGACGTGTAGACACCACTACACGGACTGGGATCTTGGAACACGGAACAGGGATCTTGGAACGCGGAACAGGGATCTTGGAACGCGGAACAGGGATCTTGGAACGTGGAACAGGGATCTTGGAACGTGGAACCGGGATCTTGGAACGTGGAACAGGGATCTTGGAACGTGGAACAGGGATCTTGGAACGTGGAACAGGGATCTTGGAACGTGGAACAGGGATCTTGGAACGTGGAACAGGGATCTTGGAACGTGGAACAGGGGTCTTGGAACGTGGAACAGGGGTCTCGGAGCGTGGAACAGGGATCTTGGAACGTGGAACGGAGACTCGACGTGTAGAAACCTCCGCCCGGACCGGGAACCTGATATGGAGGGCCGACACCATACCTCCAGCTAGCTCACTAACCCTGGCCTCATGGGTGAGTGGAGCTGGAATCTCTCGGACTGGGCTGTGGATACGTACCGGAGATTCTGCCCGTAAGACCACAGGATAACATGGGCCCAAAAGGCGCACTGGAGGCCTGGCTCGCAGAGCTGGCACCACTCTCCCAGGTAGCACACAGACCTCGGCCCGACCAATGAGTGGCGCTGGGATCTCTCGCACTGGGCTGCGGACACGCATCGGAGACACCGCACACGGAACTGGAGCAGGATATCCGGGTCCCAGGAGGCGCACCGGAGACTTAGCGCGCAGAGCAGGCACCACTCTTCCTGGCTGAACGCTTCGTTTACCCCGACTGATGAGTGGAGCGGGAATCTCTCGCACCGGCCTCTGACTCAGATAGGGAAACCGTGCGCAATACCGCATAGCACGGTGTCCTCGGTGCGACGTTCTCCCCAACGCTCTCCACAAGGCACGAGGAGTTGGCTCAGAGTCCCTCCTGAACCGGCCAACCTCCTCGTGTGCCCCCCCCCAAAAGTTTCTTGGGACTGCCTTACGGGCTTCCTAGCCCGGCGAGGTTCGAGAAACCTGCCACTCACCGGATCCCATGCTCCCATCCGATCCTCACACCTGCGCCGCTCCGCCGCCGCTGCTTCCAGTTCCTCTCTGGGTCGACGATACTCCCAGGCTGGTCCCAAGCACTCCCATAGAATAGCTCCTTCTCCCAAGACCTAAGCTCCCGGTCTCTCGCTGCTTGGTCTTAGTTTGGTGGGTTATTCTGTCATGATTATCTTCCGGACGGACAGACCAAGACGCAGCGATGTAGCCAGAATACATGATTTAATTATAACACACGGGACAGAACGAAAACAAAACAATAAACGAAGAAACAGACGTGAGCCCTAACGCTAAATCCTAAAACACGAACACAGAACTCTAAACCTAAACATGAATGGCGAAATCTAAGTGAAACACGGAGAAACCTAACTAGACATGACTGTAGAAACCTAACTAGACAAGAACCCGACCGAACACGAAAAGCCTAACATAAACATGACATGAACAATAACCCACGAAACTAAGGTGCAATCCCCAAACATATAAATGGTTCCCAATTAGAGACAACGAGACTCAGCTGCCTCTAATTGGGAACCATTAATCCAACATAGAACTAGACACCATAGAACTGTGAAAACCCCTAAACCAAAATGAACCCAAAACGCTCCAGCCTGAAAACCCAGGACTGGGCGTTACACATTGTCATGCACCTTTATCAAAACAGGGGCAGTGGGAAAGAATACCTGGCATCAATGCACTTAAATAGCGAATGGAGGACGCTTTCCTGTGGTTCATTTTCATGACAGGCTATCGTCCTATAGTAAAGATAAGCAATGTGCTTAATATTAGGAAAGTTGATAAATAAATATAGTAGGTCTAGCCTATAGAAAGCTGATGGGATCCTCGTCTTTTTAAGAGGCCATCACTCTGTTTTTCTCACGCAATTGCATAGCCTATAGAAATGTTGCGCAACATGAGCTCATGGGCTCTCATAAAGTGTTAGATTCGATTTTCGAATACATTTTCATTGATGTCAGAGAGATTAGCGGGACAATAGAGTGTGCTGAGTACCAGGCAGTTAGCAAGTTTGGTAGGCTACTAATGACCGTCTGCAGCATGAGAGTTTGGAGAAAGCCTAATTATCGTGACTAAAAAGTCCCGTGGAATTTGACTGCCTTCATGACTCGTGACCGCCGGTATGGCGGTAATATGATCACCGCAACAGCCCTAATTGCAATGTATACCTTTGTGAGTGCTCTCAGTGCTTTCTCTGCAGACACCTGCCTCTGTGACCCCCGCTCTGTACTCTTCAAAATGTTCTAGGAACAGGAGTACCATCAATATGAATCAGCATTATCTTGCATAATGGCAGTACCAGGTCATATTTATTTAAAGGGTACAATGTAACATCTCCACACCTCTCACCTCTATGAGGATCTTGAGTCGTGTGATCCTCTGAAAAGGAAGGACCAGGTAGGACTTCAGGGGCAGACGATAACAGCGTTGGTCGTCTTGTAGCTTCCGTAACATTTCCATGATCTGGGGGTTCTCCCTCCTGCTCAGGGAAGCATTAGAGTTACAAAACAGGTATAAACAAAGTCTGAACTAAGTCTGTTGTAGCATAATACACGACAGTACCAATAATGCTCTGTCCTGTCTCACTACCTGTCACACCCTGATCTGTTTCACCTGTCTTTGTGCTTGTCTCCACCCCCCTCCAGGTGTCGCCCAACTTCCCCATTATCCCCTGTGTATTTATACCTGTGTTCTTTGTTTGTCTGTTGCCAGTTTGTTTTGTTCGTGAAACCTAACAGTTTTTCTTCACATGTTCCTGCCTGTTTCTTGCTCCTGTTTTCTAGTCCTTCCCGGTTTTGACCGATCTACCTGCGCTGACCCTGAGCCTGCCTGCCATTCTGTACCTTGCCCCACCTAACTGGATTATTGAATGCTATCTGCCCTGATCCTGAGACTGCCTGCAGTTCTGGACCCTTTGTACCCTCCTTGGATTATTGACCCCTGCCTGCCTTTGACCTGTCATTTGCCTGCCCCTGTATTAGAAGTAAACGTTTGTTTCTTCGACACTGTCTGCATCTGGGCCATACCTGAAACGTGATAGAACAAACTCGCCATGACTGACCCAGCAGACTCGGACCAGCGCCCTCTCCTCCCAAGGAGCCACCATCGGAAGGCACGAGGAGTTGCAGACCTTGGCCGAAAGCCACGACCAAGCATTGAACACATTTCTGGAGCAATTCCGTGGGGTTGTCTAGTATGCAGTCTACCACGACGGTAACCTCCCAGCCCATCAGTAACCCGGCTGCTGCAGTGCCGTCACCCCGCTTACCTCCCCCAGAGCGCTTCGATGGAGAGTCGGGCAGCTGTCGGGCGTTTCTCACTCAGAGGTCACTCATCATTGAGCCCCTCCTTCCCCTCGGACCACTCTAAAATAGCATACCTCATCACGCTGATGTCCAGGAGGGCTGTCGCCTGGGCCATGGCAGTATGGAAACAACAGTCGGCCGTATGCTCCAGTCTGGAGGAGTTCGTGGCAGAGGTAAAGAAGGTTTTCGATGCTCCATTGTCCGGGAGAGAGGCTGCCTGGAAGTTACTCCAGCTTCAGCAAGGCTCCCACAGTGTGGCAGACTACGCAGTGGATTTCCGCACGTAGGCAGCTGAGAGTGCCTGGAACCCGGAAGCACTGTTCGACATTTTCCTGCACAGAGTTTCAGCTGCAGTGGTTCCTGGGTTTCGCCAAATTTTACTGCCGCTTTACCCGGGGCTACAGCACCCTGGCTTCTCGTCCTGGTTCTGGAAGGCGTTCTGCACCCTCATTGTGTCATCAGCCAGCCTGTCCTCCGGGTTCCACCCCCAGTCCATTGGCCAGTCGAAGCGAGCCAACCAGGACCTTGAGACTACTGTGCACTGCCTGGTCTCCACACCACCTGGAGCCAGCAGCTTGTGTGGGTCGTATACGCCTGCAACACCCTTCCCTGCTCTGCCACGGGCCTATCACCTTTTGAGTGTTCCCTGGGGTATCAGCCCCCGCTCTTCCCTGAGCAGAAAGAAGAGGTCGGCATACCTTCTGCCCAGATGTTCGTCCGCCGCTGTTGTCGTACCTGGAGGAGAGCCCGTTCGGCCCTCCTCAAGTCCACCTCCAGGTATCGACGACAAGCAGATCGCCACCGGGCAGAAGGTATGGCTGTCCACCTGGGGTCTGTCCCTCCGGGTGGAATCCCGCAAACCCTGAGCCTGCCTAAGATGGCACCGACAGAGATGGTCGCCTCGCTTCGCGTTCTTAGGAAACTATGCAGTATGTATGTATTATGTATGTATTTTTATGTATTATTTCTTACACTGTTACCCCAGGAAATCTTAAGTCTTATTACATACAGCAGGGAAGAACTATTGGATATAAGAGCAACGTCAACTTTCCAACATTACGACCAAGAATATGACTTTCCCGAAGTGGATCCTCTGTTTGGTCCACCACCCAGGACAATGGATCGGATCCCAGTAGGCGACCCAAAACAACGGCGCCGCAGAAGGGGCAGACGGAGTGGTCTTCTGGTCAGGCTCCGTAGACGGGCACATAGCTCACCGCTCCAGAGTATACTACTCGCCAATGTCCAGTCTTTTGACAACAAGGTAGATGAAATTTGAGCAAGGGTTGCCTTCCAGAGAGACATCAGAGATTGTAACATTCTCTGTTTCACGGAAACATGGCTCACTCGGGATACATTATCAGAGTCGGTACAGCCACCCGGTTTCTTCACACATCGCGCAGACAGAAACAAACATCTCTCTGGTAAGAAGAAGGGCGGGGGTGTATGCCTTATGATTAACGAGTCGTGGTGTGATCATAACAACATACAGGAACTCAAGTCCTTTTGTTCACCTGACCTAGAATTCCTTACAATCAAATGCCGATCGCATTATCTACCAAGAGAATTGTCTTCGATTATAATCACAGCCGTGTATATCCCTCCCCAAGCAGCCACCTCGACGGCTCTGAAAGAACTTAATTTGACTCAATGTAAACTGGAAACCACATATCCTGAGGCTGCATTTATTGTAGCTGGGGATTTTAACTAGGCTAATCTGAAAACAAGGCTCCCTAAATTTCATCAGCATATCAAATGCGCTACCCGGGCTGGCAAAATTCTGGATCATTGCTATTCTAACTTCCGCGACGCATACAAAGCCCTCCCTCGCCCTCCTTTCGGCAAATCTGACCACGACTCCATTTTGTTGCTCCCAGCCTATAGACAGAAACTAAAACAGGAAACGCCCGTGCTCAGGTCTGTTCAACGCTGGTCCGACCAATCTGATTCCACGCTTCAAGATTGCTTCGATCACGTGAACTGGGAAAGGTTCCGGATAGCATCAGACAATAACATTGATGTATACGCTGATTCGGTGAGTGATTTTATTAACAAGTGCGTCGGTGATGTTGTATCCACGGTGACTGTTAAATCCTATCCCAACCATAAACCGTGGATTGATGGCAGCATTCGCGCAAAACTGAAAGCGCAAACCACTGCTTTTAATCATGGCAAGGCGACCGGAAACATGATCGAATACAAACAGTGTAGCTATTCCTTCCGCAAGGCAATCAAACAAGCTAAGCGTCAGTATAGAGACAAAGGAGAGTCACAATTCAACGGCTCAGACAAGAGACGTATGTGGCAGGGTCTACAGTCAATCATGGATTACAAAAAGAAAACCAGCCCCGTCGCAGACACCAATGTTTTGCTCCCAGACAAACTAAACAACTTCTTTGCTCGCTTTGAGGACAATACAGTGCCACTGACACGGCCTGCTACCAAAACCTGCAAAACCTGCAAAACCTGCAGCCAACGTGAGTAAAACATGTAAACGTGTTAACCCTCGAAAGGCTGCTGGCCCAGATGGCATCCCTAACCGTGTCCTCAGAGCATGCGCAGACCAGCTGGCTGGTGTGTTTACGGACATATTCAATCTATCCCTATCCCAGTCTACTGTTCCCACGTGCTTCAAGACGGCCACCATTGTTCCTGTTTCCAAGAAAGCTAACTGAGCCAAACGACAATCGCCCTGTAGCACTCACTTCCGTCATCATGAAGTGCTTTGAGAGACTAGTCAAGGATCAAATCACCCCCACCCTACCTAACACCCTAGACCCATTCCAATTTTCTTACCACCCCAATAGGTCCACAGACGATGCAATCACACTGCACACTGCCCTAACCCATCTGGACAGGAGGAATACCTATGTAAGAATGCTGTTCATTGACTACAGCTCAGCATTTAACACCATAGTACCCTCCAAACTCGTCATTAAACTCGAGACCCTGGGTCTCGACCCCGCCCTGTGCAACTGGGTCCTGGACTTTCTGACATGCCGCCCCCAGGTGGTGAGGGTAGGAAACAACATCTCCAGCCCGCTGATCCTCAACACTGGGGCCCCACAAGGGTGCGTTCTCAGCCCTCTCCTGTACTCCCTGTTCACCAATGACTGCGTGGCCATGCACGCCTCCAACTCAATTATCAAGTTTGCGGACGACACTACAGTGGTAGGCTTGATTACCAACAACGACGAGACGGCCTACAAGGAGGAGGTCAGGGCCCTCAGAGTGTGGTGTTAGGAAAATAACCTGTCACTCAACGTCAACAAAACAAAGGAGATGATTGTGGACTTCAGGAAACAGCAGAGGGAGCACCCCCCTATCCACATCGACGGGACAGTAGTGGAAAAGGTGGAAAGTTTTAAGTTCCTCGGCGTACACATCACGGATAAACTGAAATGGTCCACCCACACAGACAGCGTGGTGAAGAAGGCGCAACAGCGCCTCTTCAACCTCAGGAGGCTAAAGAAATGTGGCTTGTCACCAAAAACACTCACAAACTTTTACAGATGCACAATCGAGAGCATCCTGTCGGGCTGTATCACCGCCTGGTACGACAACTGCTCCGCCCACAACCGTAAGGCTCTCCAGAGGGTAGAGAGGACTGCACAACGCATCACCGGGGGCAAACTACCTGCCCTCCAGGACACCTACAGCACCTGATGTCACAGGAATGCCAAAAAGATCATCAAGGACAACAACCACCCGAGCCACTGCCTGTTCACCCCGCTATCATCCAGAAGGCGAGGTCAGTACAGGTGCATCAAAGCTGGGACCGAGAGACTGAAAAACAGCTTCCATCAGACTGTTAAAAAGCCATCACTAACATTGAGTGGCTGCTGCCAACATACTGACTCAAATCTCTAGCCACTTTAATAATTAAAATTGGATGTAACAAATGTATCACTAGTCACTTTAAACAATTTATATAATGTTTACATACCCTACATTTCTCATCTTTCTCTCATGTATATACTGTGCTCTATACCATCTACTGCATCTTGCCTATGCCGTTCGGCCATCACTCATCCATATATTTATATGTACACATTCTTATTCATTCCTTTACACTTGTGTGTTTAAATTAGTTGTTGTTAAATTGTTAGATTACTTGTTAGATATTACTGCACTGTCGGAACTAGAAGCACAAGCATTTCGCTACACTCGCGTTAACATCTGCTAACCATGTGTATGTGACCAATAATATTTGATTTGATTTGCCTGCCATTATGTACATTGCCCCACCTAACTGGATTATTGACCCCTGCCTGCCCTGACCCTGAGACTGCCTGCACCTGTATTAGAAATACACTTTTGTTTATTTTACACTGTCTGCATCTGGGCCATACCCGAAACGTGATACTACCAATACAACTGACACATGGAATGTGCACATCTGAGACCAGGGCTCTTTCTAAATTAAGTTTTTCCTTGATTCCTTGCATTCTCTCTCCTCGCATCCTTCTCAAACCGCATTGGATGAGAACATCCCACGTCCCTCCCCTCTAGCCATCTCCTCCAATGTCTTTTGAGGAGGAGGTGAGGAAAGAGAATGTGAGGAAAGAGGAATTGGGAAAGAGCCGAGGCAATATTAACCCGTTTTCTTCACATACCCCAGGTTGTGCATGGTCTGTTCCTGGTAAGGCATGTTACGGATGTAGTCCACATAGGCACCAAAGTGGCAGCTGGTGTGGCGATGGACGACATCACACAACGTGTCACATAGCAGGTTAGACTCTAGCTCCTCCCTCATTACATCTAGAAAGCTGAGAACACAACATGTCACATAGCAGGTTAGACTCTAGCTCCTCCCTCATTACATCTAAAAATCTGACAACACAACGATCTTCTCAGATCAGTCCTCAAAGGCACAACAAGCTAATGCATTGGTCTTTGTACAGGTAAGACTAGTAATGAAGTCTTGCACCCCTAGATTGGCGCCCAATGTACAACATGCAGGCTTACTTCTGGCTAATCTCCCTGATCTTGGCAATACTAGAGAAAAGGGACTTGTGGTCTCTGGGTGACAGGGCTAGATTCAGGGTAGATGACTTCATGAAATGGTCCACAGCGACACCCAGCCTCTCCAGGTAGTACTGCTCTGTCGTCACCACCTCATACATACTCTGGGACACGAGAGAGAGGAGGGAGGGAGACAGAGAGAGAGAGAAAGGGAGAGGGGGAGGGAGACATAGATAGAAAGAGAAAGAGTGAGAGATCTAATGCAGTTATCCATACATTTGTGTCCATCAATCACAATGAACAAGACACCTATTGGAAAGAAAAGGCTTAGATAAATGTCTTACTAACAGTAGAAAACACACTGATGATACTGTATACCTCCTGTAGCAGCAGCTCTTGCTTGTTGAGGTGTGGCAGTATTCCGCTCTCTTGCACCAGTTTGCGTTCCTGCCACAAAGTTTCTAATAATCCATTTTTTTCTCTGCAGTTTGCTTTCAGCTTGTCTGTCACAGCAGTGTTCAGCCTCTCCTGGCTGCCTCTTGGAAGCTGCGTATAATGCAAATTAGCAACTGAGCCCTCAGTGTCAATGACAACCATGGATCCAATGTTTCTGTTCTCGGTGTTCACGTGGACCATTCTCTGAGCATTAATGTTGATTTGTAAAGTTGGGAGGGGCTTGTTAGGGGGAGGAAGTCTTTGGACAGGGTTGGTACAGAAGCATAAGGGCTCTTCCGTATGTCCTGCTGCCAGACCTGTTATGGAAACAAGAGAGCTGTCATGATACTGTATCCATCAAAGTAGTAGAGATGCCAATGGACTGTGTTCACTAGTAAGTTTCAAGTTCATGTGCCGTCTGTAAGGAATCCATTGGAAGTCTTACCAGAGCTCTCCCAATAAAGACACAATAGTGTAATAAATAAAGGGTCCTACCTGAGTCTCTGCTGTGTTGGTTAAGTGTTGGTCCGACTCTGAGACGAGGCTTTGGAACAGGTGGGAACCTGATGGAAGCCCCTTGTTCCTCTGCAGGTGTTGGTCCGACTCTGAGACGAGGCTTTGGAACAGGTGGGAACCTGATGGAAGCCCCTTGTTCCTCTGCAGGTGTTGGTCCGACTCTGAGACGAGGCTTTGGAACAGGTGTGAACCTGATGGAAGCCCCTTGTTCCTCCGCAGGTGTCGGTGAAAATGCAGATTGCATCCTGGAAGAGCCAGAGTTCATAACTTCAGATGAAATAGAGTCCCCCTGGCTATTGATGAGGGGTGGTAGGGACTTGTACCTGGTCAGTTGTCCCTTCTCCTGACCACGGTCCCCTGCTTCACTTGTACAGGTGTTCCTGTTCAGGACAGTTACAGTGTCTGTGGCCCTGTGCCATCGCTCCCTTCTGGGCTGGGGTTTGGGTGGAACCCGGCAGGGAAACGGGGCTTTAGGAAGTAGAGAGGTTGATAGGAGCCCTGATGTGTTCTCAGTACCCATGCAGACCTTTTTGGATCTCCAAAAAGCCCCTACAGGAATGTGAAGAAACAATGTGTATGAGGTGACTGGCTCTGTGTATGAGGTGACCGGCTCTGTGTATTAGGTGACTGGCTCTGTGTATGAGGTGACCGGCTCTGTGTATTAGGTGACTGGCTCTGTGTATGAGGTGACTGGCTCTGTGTATGAGGTGACCGGCTCTGTGTATGAGGTGACCGGCTCTGTGTATGAGGTGACCGGCTCTGTGTATGAGGTGACCGGCTCTGTGTATGAGGTGACCGGCTCTGTGTATTAGGTGACCGGCTCTGTGTATGAAGTGACCGGCTCTGTGTATTAGGTGACCGGCTCTGTGTATGAGGTGACCGGCTCTGTGTATGAGGTGACCGGCTCTGTGTATGAGGTGACCGGCTCTGTGTATTAGGTGACCGGCTCTGTGTATGAAGTGACCGGCTCTGTGTATTAGGTGACCGGCTCTGTTTTTTATTTTTTTATTTCACCTTTATTTAACCAGGTAGGCCAGTTGAGAACAAGTTCTCATTTACAACTGCGACCTGGCCGAGATAAAGCAAAGCAGTTCGACACAAACAACAACACAGAGTTACACATGGAGTAAAACAAACATACAGTCAATAATACAGTAGAAAAAAAAAGAAAGTCTATATACAGTGTGTGCAAATGGCGTGAGGAGGTAGGCAATAAATAGGCCAATAGTAGCGAAGTAATTACAATTTAGCAGATGATGATGTGCAAGTAGAGATACTGGTGTGCAAAAGAGCAGAAAAGTAAATAAAAACAGTATGGGGATGAGGTAGGTAGATTGGGTGGGCTATTTACAGATGGACTATGTACAGCTGCAGCGATCGGTTAGCTGCTCAGACAGCTGATGTTTAGAGTTAGTGAGGGAGACATAAGTCTCCAGCTTCAGCGATTTTTGCAATTCGTTCCAGTCACTGGCAGCAGAGAACTGGAAGGAAAGGCGGCCAAAGTGGGTGTTGGCTTTGGGGATGACCAGTGAGATATACCTGCTGGAGCGCGTGCTACGGGTGGGTGTTGTTATGGTGACCAGTGAGCTGAGATAAGACGGAGCTTTACCTAGCATAGACTTATAGATGACCTGGAGCCAGTGGGTCTGGCGACGGATATGTAGCGAGGGCCAGCCAACGAGAGCATACAGGTCACAGTATATGGGGCTTTGGTAACAAAATGGATGGTACTGTGATAGACTGCATCCAGTTTGCTGAATAGAGTATTGGAAGCCATTTTGTAGATGACATCGCCGAAGTCGAGGATCGGTAGGATAGTCAGTTTTACGAGGGTAACTTTGACGGCGTGAGTGAAGGAGGCTTTGTTGCGTATGAGGTGTATGAGGTGACCGGCTCCGTGTATGAAGTGACTGGGACCTTGTATGAGGTGACTGGCTCTGTGTATGAGGTGACTAGCTCCATGTGTGAGGTGACTGGGTCCTTGTATGAGGTGACTGGCTCTGTGTATGAGGTGACAGACTTTGTGTATGAGGTGACTGGCTCTGTGTATGAGATGACTTGCTCCGTGTATGAGGTGACTGGCTCCGTGTATGTATGAAACATAGCACATGATGGTGTATGTCATGTCTACTAGGGTTGGTCAAAGCCATTTCAATTCCGTCAATTCAGGAAGTAAACTGAAATTCCATTTCCCATTTTCTTTATGGAATTGACCTAAACCTAGTCTAGAGAGGATTTGTGATGGCAGAGAAAACTGGGACAAAGGTAAAGTTTTTAGCAATGCAATAGGTATTTCTGTCATGCTATGTTGCTGCCTTGCTATGTTATTGTCTTAGGTCTCTCTTTATGTTGTGTTGTCTTTCGTGTCGTGATGTGTGTTTGTCCTATATTTTTATTACATTTATTTTTTATCCCAGTCCTTGTCCCCGGAGGAGGTCTTTCACCTTTTGGTAGGCCATCATTGTAAATGATGATTTTTTTCTTAACTCACTTGCCTAGTTAAATAAAGGTTATATATATATATATATATACAGTGAGGGGAAAAAAAGTATTTGATCCCCTGCTGATTTTGTACGTTTGCCCACTGACAAAGAAATGATCAGTCTATCATTTTAATGGTAGGTTTATTTGAACAGTGAGAGACAGAAGAACAACAAAAAACTCCAGAAAAAAAACGCATGTGAAATTTTTTATAAATGTAATTGCATTTTAATGAGGGAAATAAGTATTTGACCCCTCTGCAAAACATGACTTAGTACTTGGTGGCAAAACCCTTGTTGGCAATCACAGAGGTCAGACGTTTCTTGCAGTTGGCCACCAGGTTAGCACACATCTCAGGAGAGATTTTGTCCCACTCCTCTTTGCAGATCTTCTCCAAGTCATTAAGGTTTCAAGGCTGACATTTGGCAACTCAAACCTTCAGCTCCCTCCAAAGATTTTCTATGGGATTAAGGTCTGGAGACTGGCTAGGCTACTCCAGGACCTTAATGTGCTTCTTCTTGAGCCACTCCTTTGTTGCCTTGGCCGTGTGTTTTGGGTCATTGTCATGCTGGAATACCCATCCACGACCCATTTTCAATGCCCTGGCTGAGGGAAGGAGGTTCTCACCCAAGAATTGACGGTACATGGCCCCGTCCATCGTCCCTTTGATGCAGTGAAGTTGTCCTGTCCCCTTAGCAGAAAAACAGCCCCAAAGCATAATGTTTCCACCTCCATGTTTGACGGTGGGCATGGTGTTCTTGGGGTCATAGGCAGCATTCCTCCTCGTCCAAACACGGCGAGTTGAGTTGATGCCAAAGAGCTCCATTTTGGTCTCATCTGACCACAACACTTTCACCCAGATGTCCTCTGAATCATTCAGATGTTCATTGGCAAACTTCAGACGGGCATGTATATGTGCTTTCTTGAGCAGACGGACATGGCGGGTGCTGCAGGATTTCAGTCCTTCACGGCGTAGTGTGTTACCAATTGTTTTCTTGGTGACTATGGTCCCAGCTGCCTTGAGATCATTGACAAGATCCTCCCGTGTAGTTCTGGGCTGGTTCCTCACCGTTCTCATGATCATTGCAACTCCATGAGGTGAGATCTTGCATGGAGCCCCAGGCCGAAGGAGATTGACAGTTCTTTTGTGTTTCTTCCATTTGCGAATAATCGCACCAACTGTTGTCACCTTCTCACCAAGCTGCTTGGCGATGGTCTTGTAGCCCATTCCAGCCTTGTGTAGGTCTACAATCTTGTCCCTGACATAGAGCTCTTTGGAGAGCTCTTTGGTCTTTGCAATGGAGGAGAGTTTGGAATCGGATTGATTGATTGCTTCTGTGGACAGGTGTCTTTTATACAGGTAACAAACTGAGATTAGGAGCACTCCCTTTAAGAGTGTGCTCCTAATCTCAGCTCGTTACCTGTATAAAAGACACCTGGGAGCCAGAAATCTTTCTGATTGAGAGGGGGTCAAATACTTATTTCCCTCATTAAAATGCAATTCCATTTATAACATTTTTCACAACAACATTTTTCACAATTTTTTTGTTGTTATTCTGTCTCTCACTGTTCAAATAAACCTATCATTAAAATTATAGACTGATCATTTCTTTGTCAGTGGGCAAATGTACAAAATCAGCAGGGGATCAAATAGTTTTTTCCCCTCACTGTATATATTTTTTAAATAACAAATTTGGAAGTAGACAGAAAGTCCCTTCCCTCACTAAGTTCCACAGAGGGAACCTGCAAGTGGCCTGTACAGTCAACACAGCTTTTCAACCAGGAACTGTAACAGACAGCCGATCTCACCCTGCCCCTGCTTGTTGGCAACTGATCTAATAACAGTCATAGGTTGCGTTCCAAATCACACCCTGTTCCCTATGTAGTGCATAGAGCTCTGGTACAAAGTAGTGCACCAGCTAGGAAATAGGGTGCCATTTGGGATGTAAACAGAGACATTACATCTTTCAGTAAACATTTTATGGTAGCCTGGAGCTTCCAAAGCAACCCCCTCAATTCAAAGCTAATAACAGAGAAATGTAACTGTGAAATGGCCTGGTGTGGCTGGGTGTGAACAGCTGGGTTAGTTCCCTCAGAATGAGCTAATGGAGTTTTGCATCTGCGGAAGCAATTAGCCGGCACTTTGGTGAATAGGTCTTTGTGTAGAGGAGCCATATGTACGAAGCGTCTTAGAGGAAGAGGGCTGATTTAGGATCAGTTTGCATTTTAGATCACAGATTTAATTGACGGGAGGGACCTGATCCTAGATCCCCACTCCTACTCTGAGATGCTAGATACATACTGCCCCAGAGAAAACTCCTCATTCCTCTCTTTTTGTAAATATGTTTTTATTTTATTTATTTATTTTGGGCCCTTTTTCTCCCTTTTTCGTGGTATCCAATTGGTAGTTACATTCTTGTCCCATCGCTGCAACTCCCGTACGGACTCGGGAGAGGCGAAAGGCGAGAGCCGTGCTTCCTCCAAAAACACAACCCAACCAAGCCGCACTGCTTCTCGACACAATGCCCGCTTAACCCGGAAGCCAGCCGCACCAATGTGTCGAAGGAAACACTGTACACCTGGCGACCGTGTCAGCGTGCATTGTGCCCGGCCCGCCACAGGAGTTGCTAGTGCGCAATGGGGCAAGAACATCCCTGCCGGCCAAAACCTCCCCTAACCCGGATAACGCTGGGCCAATTGCGCACCACCACACGGGTCTCCCGGTCGCGACAGAGCCTGGACTCAAACCAGGATCTCTAGTGGTACAGCTAGCACTGACCATTTAGGAGGCACTCTATTCCTCTCACTTTTTTTTTTTTTTTAGGACCGATCGGTGCATTGAGCTGAAGGCAAACAAATACTGTAGCTGGATTTGACAGAGATATCGCATGTACAGTACCAGTCAACAGTTTGGACACACCTACTCATTCCAGGGTTTTTCTTTATTTTTACTATTTTCTACATTGTAGAATAATAGGGAAGACATCAAAACTATAAAATAACACATGGATTCTTGAAGTAACCAAAAGTGTTAAACAAATCAAAGTACATTTTATAATTTAGATTCATCAAACGATTCTCCAAACACTCCTGGTATTCTCTCAACCAGCTTCATCTGGAATTATTTTCTGACAGTCTCGAAGGAGTTCCCACATATGCTGAGCACTTGTTGGCTGCTTTTCCTTCACCCTGCGGTCCAACTCATCCCAAACCATCTCAATTATGTTGAGGTTGGGTGATTGTGTATATATAAAATAATTATTGTACTAAGCCATATATACTATACTCCCATAAATGTTTTCAACTGGTACTGGGGGAGCTTTAGACAAGTCCTGTGTAGAAAATAGTAAAAATAAATAAAAACTCTGGAATGAGTAGGTGTGTCCAAACATTTGATTGGTACTGTGAGTCAATGGCTTCATTCTAATTTACGTAGCTCAAAGACTGTTAAATAACAAAACAAATTTTATATTCTGGACTCATGATGAAGGCTTATAACGAGTTATTTTTCTATGGCCAAAAATATATATTTTTGGTCTTAATTTGATTTTAGGTTCAAGACATAACAGAGAAGGACAATAGATATTTGATTACGAATGGACTTGCAAGCCCCATCTCCAGACAGAACTTTCACATAACCATTTATGTAGTCTGAAAAAATACAGTATGATAGAAATCAAGTGGATTAAAACAGATACAATTCCACTGTGCAAAGACTGGTTGTAATTTCAACCCCCAAAAATAAATATGATTATGTGGCATTAATGTGGAAATACGATTGGATTTTCTAAAAGTCATCAACGTAAGGCCATTTGAACAACTCAATCTAATGTAAATCCAAACTAGACGTTGAACTGACCTCTGTTCCCATTGGGTGTGTCTGTACTTAGTGTCTGTACTTAGTGTCTGTACTTAATGTCTGAACTTAATGTCTGAACTTAGTGTCTGTACTTAGTGTCTGAACTTAGTGTCTGAACTTGGGACGGGAGTCATATCATACAATATTGATATCAGATTGTGAATGAAAGCAAAAGTTCAGTGACTTTGTCTGTATCTAAAAACACTCCTACAAAATTAGACAATTATTGCGCCAAAAACCAGTCCAATGACTACTGTATTAGCATAGTAATACACAAAGCCCTGTTTACCCTACCACATAGACAGGATATTAGCATAGTAATACACAAAGCCCTGTTTACCCTACCACATAGACAGGATAATAATAGTAAGTCCATGGACCCAGTGGGTGCATCTCTTTATATGCTCACTACGGAAGTAGTACAGGGGATAAGATAGCCAGGGAAAGTGAATGTTTTCATGTGTGTCCTTGGATCTAAACATTTGACTAAAAATAACAGTAGCCTCTTTGGGAAAAAGTGGAAAGTATGGCATGAACATCAGCTACAACAACCAACACAACTTTACTGCTGAGCTCTCAACTTTAACTGTTGTTGATCAAATACAGCCAGACAATATATATATATAGATATAGATATATATAGATACATATATATATATATATTTATTGTACACCCTATTGCAACTGAATTCATATCACGTCTGCAGCTATCAATCAATGCTGATTCTTGACTGGGGACTCTGAGGCAAGTCATCTGGTATGTGGCTCAGTACTCCTCAGTATTATAAACAGCAGCCACAGGGTTCCCAAACTCACCTCAGTTCTAACAGTCCAAATCCGCAGTGTTCTCCGTAGCAGTTGTCTCACAGTATGTTGCTATCCATTTCCCTGTGTTCAGCACAATGAAACGTCAGTCTAGTCTATCAGACATAACATAGTGCATCAGCACAGGCCCGTATGTGAACATGATTCAGCCACTGTCTGTAGACTAGCAGATACTTTAGGGGGTTTTAACGGTAAAAGTTATGGGAAGATTGAGTATGAGGGAGACTAGTCTCTACCTGTCGAGCTGGCTCACATCCAGACATCCAAGCTACAGAGGTATAATCTCTCCAGACATCCGCCTTGCCTCCCACAATTTTCAAATGCTCTGGCTTAACAGCCTAGAAAGGTATGAGAGGACACACAGGGCAGGAAATCACCCAGGAGAGGCCTTGTCTCCACATATAGCCTCAAATAAAATAAAATACAAGTTTATTGGTCACATACACATGGTTAGCAGATGTTAATGTGAGTGTAGCGAAATGCTTGTGCTTCTAGTTCCAGACAGTGCAGCAATATCTAACAAGTAATCTAACAATTCCACAACAACTACCTAATACACACAAATCTAAGTAAGGGATGGAATAAAGATATATACATATGAATATATGGATGAGCAATGACTGAGCGGCATAGGCAAGATGCAATAGATGGTATAAAATACAGTATATACATATGAGATGAGTAATGTAAGATATGTAAACATGATTAAAGTGGCATTGTTTAAAGTGGCTTGTGATCCATTTATTAAAGTGGCCAATGATTTCAAGTCTGTATGTTGGCAGCAGCCTCTCTGTGTTGGTGACGGCTGTTTAACAGAGCATTTCGCTACACTCGCATTAACATCTGCTAACCATGTGTATGTGACAAATAAAATTTGATTTGATGGCCTTGAGATGGATGCTATTTTTCAGTCTCTCGGTCCCAGTTTTGATGCACCTGTACTGACCTCACCTTCTGGATGATAGCGGGGTGAACAGGCAGTGGCTCGGGTGGTTGATGTCCTTGATTATCTTTTTGGCCTTTCTGTGACATTGGATGCTGCAGGTGTCCTGGAGGTGTCCTGCCCCCGGTGATGCTTTATGCAGACCGCACCACCTTCTAGAGAACCCTGCGGTTGTGGGCGGTGCAGTTGCCGTACCAGGCGGTGATACAGCCCGACAGGATGCTTTCAATTGTGCATCTGTAAAAGTTTGTGAGGGTTTTAGATGACAAGCCAAATGGGTGGACCATTTCAGTTTGTCCGTGATGTGTACGCAGAGGAACTTGAAACTTTCCACCTTCTCCACTGCTGTCCCGTCAATATAGATATGGGGGGTGCTCCATCTACTGTTTCCTGAAGTCCACGATCATCTCCTATGTTTTGTTGACGAGAGGTTGTTTTCCTGACACCACACTCCGAGTGCCCTCACCGCCTCCCTGTAGGCTGCCTCGTCGTTGTTTGTGATCAAGCCTCTTACTGTTGTGTCGTCTGCAAACTTGATGATTGAGTTGGAGGCGTGCTTTGCCACGCAGTCATGGGTGAACAGGGAGTACAGGAGAGGGCTGAGAACGCACCCTTGTGGGGCTCCAGTGGGGGGCGGCCCCGTCAGGAAGTCCAGGACCCAATTGCACAGGGTGTGGTTGACCTCTGACCTGACCTGACCTGGAGACCTCTGGGCCCATATTCATTAAACATTTCAGAATAGAGTGCTGGCATCAAGGCTCAGGCTAAGACCCAGATGCTTAATGTGAGTCTGGAAGGAGAGGTTACTGTCTAACCAGACACCTAGGTATTTGTAGTTGTCCACATATTCTAAGTCAGAACCATCCAGAGTAGTGATGCTAGATGGGCAGGCGGGTGCGGGCAGCGATCGGTTGAAGAGCATGCACTTAGTTTTACTAGCATTTAAAGGCAGTTGGAGGCCACGGAAGGAGTGTTGTATGGCATTGAAGCTCATTTGGAGGTTTGTTAGCACAGTGTCCAAGGAAGGGGCAGATGTATACAGAATGGTTTCGTCTGCGTAGAGGTGGATCAGAGAATCACCAGCAGCAAGAGTGACATCATTGATATATACAGAGAAGAGAGTCGGCCCGAGAATTGAACCCTGTGGTACCCCCATAGAGACTGCCAGAGGTCCGGACAACAGGCACTCCGATTTGACACACTAAGTTGCTGCAGGGGGTGCAGAGATGTTGGCCAGCTGTGGAAAAGCATGGCCAGCTGTGGAAAATGTTCATTATCGTGGATTTATCGGTGGTGACAGTGTTTCCTAGCCTCAGTGCAGTGGGCAGCTGTGAGGAGGTGCTCTTATTCTCCATGGACTTTACAGTGTCTCAAAACTTTTTGTAATTAGTGCTACAGGATGCAAATTTCTGTTTGAAACAGCTAGCCTTTGCTTTCCTAACTGACTGAGTATATTGGTTCCTGACTTGCCTGAAATGTTGCATATCGCGGGGGCTATTCGATGCAAATGCAGAACGCCACAGGATGTTTTTGTGCTGGTCAAGGGCAGTCAAGTCTGGGGCGAACCAAGGGCTATATCTGTTCTTAGTTCTACATTTTTTGAATGGGGCATGCTTATTTAAGATGGCGTGGAAAGCACTTTTTTAAGAGCAACCAGGCATCCTCTACTGACAGGATGAGGTCAATATCCTTCCAGGATACCCGGGCCAGGTCGATTAGAAAGGCCTGCTCGCTGAAGTGAGCTTCCTTATCTTACAGATCACAAAGTCAGCTAATTTCCATTTGATTCATACACTGGCTTGTCTGGCTTTTATTTTAAGCTGCCCTTCGCTTATCTACACTGAAATAATGCTATTTCAGTAGTCCACTACTGTGATTTTACATCTCGCATAGCTCATTAGTGCACCGTTGTGGTTGAATATATACTACCGTTCAAAAGTTTGGGGTCACTTAGAAATGTCCTTGTTTTTGAAAGAAAATACATTTTTTTGCCCATTAAAATAACATCAAATTGATCAGAAATACAGTGGAGACATTGTTAATGTCGTAAATGACTATTGTATTCCCCATCTTAATCTTTTCTTTTTATTGGCCTGTCTGAGATATGGCTTTTTCTTTGCAACTCTGCCTAGAAGGCCAGCATCCCGGAGTCGCCTTTTCACTGTGGCTTCGCCTTCATTTAGGAAAAAATGTACTTGTTCAAAACTGTTCAAGTATTGTCTTTCTCTCTCTTTCAGTCAACTACTCACCCCATTTGATGCACTGCAGTGCTAGCTAGCTGTAGCTTATGCTTTCAGTAGTAGAATCATTCTCTGGGACAAAATGTCAGTTTATGCTACAAGAGCTCCGATAGGTTGAAGGACGTCCTCCGGAAGTTCAAATCAAATCAAATCAAATTTCAAATCATCAAATCAAATCAAATCAAATTTATTTATAAAGCCCCCCTTACATCAGCTGATGTCACAGAGTGCTGTACAGAAACCCAGCCTAAAACCCCAAACAGCAAGCAATGCAGGTGTAAAAGCACAGTGGCTAGGAAAAACTCCCTAGAAGGCCAAAACCTAGGAAGAAACCTAGAGAGGAACCAGGCTGTGAGGGGTGGCCAGTCCTCTTCTGGCTGTGCCGGGTGCAGATTATAACAGAACATGGACAAGATTTTAAAATGTTCATAAAACAGGCAGAACAGTTGAAACTGGAAGCAGCACGGCCAGGTGGACTGGGACATCCAGGTAGGCCTTGAGGAATGGTCCTAATGCTCAGGTCCTCAGAGAGAGAGAGAGAGAGAGAGAGAGAGAGAGAGAGAGAGAGAGAGAGAGAGAGAGAGAGAGAGAGAGAGAGAATTAGAGAGAGCATACTTAAATTCGCACAGGACACCAGATAAGAGAAGAAATACTCCAGATATAACAGACGGACCCTAGCCCCCCGACACATAAACTACTGCAGCATAAATACTGGGGGCTGAGACAGGAGGGGTCGGGAGACACTGTGGCCCCGTCCGACGAAACCCCCGGACAGGGCCAAACAGGCAGGATCAAATCAAATTAAATTCAAATCAAATCAAATGTTTATTTGTCACATACACATGGTTAGCAGATGTTAATGCGAGTGTAGCGAAATGCTTGTGCTTCTAGTTCCGACCATGCAGTAGTTTCTAACAAGTAATCTAACAAATTCACAACAACTACCTTATACACACAAGAGTAAAGGAATGAATACGAGTATGTACATATAAATATATGGATGAGCGATGGCTGACCGGCGTGGGCAAGATGCAGTAGATGGTATGGAGTACAGTATATACATATGAGATGAGTAATGTCGGATATGTAAACATTATATAAATGGCATCATTTAAAGTGGCTAGTGATACATTTATTTCATCCAATTATAATTATTAAAGTGGCTAGAGATTTGAGTCGATGGCCGAACGGCATAGGCAAGATTCAGTAGATGGTTTAGAGTACAGTGTATACATTTGATATGAGTAATGTCGGATATGTAAACATTATATACAAAATTGTTTAAAGTGGCTAATGATACATTTGTTACATCCAATTCCTATTTTTAAACTGGTCCTGGAGAACATCAGATGGAACCACGTCTGGTTGTTGGCCAGAACCCCTAGGTCCTGGAGAACATCAGATGGAACCACGTCTGGGTGTTGGCCAGATCCCCTAGGTCCTGGAGGACATCAGATGGAACCACGTCTGGGTGTTGGCCAGAACCCCTAGGCCCTGGAGAACATCAGATGGAACCACGTCTGGGTGTTGGCCAGAACCCCTAGGTCCTGGAGAACAGGAGCAGAGTTAAAAGGAACAGGGTAGGAGACAGAGACGTAAACAAGCAAACACACAGGTTACACTTTACTATTAGAAAATGTGATGGATTACTGCAGTGTTATAAACGGGAGATACTGTATGTACTTTTCAACAGTTTTTGAAGGTATAGCCTACCTTAAGCTGGTCCCCCTCTCAAAGCACAGAAACTCAGACTCTTCCAAAATCACTGTCTCTGGTGGATGGGACACCTCCTGGGTGGCTAGGACAGTCGATGGACCAAAAGTCATTTGGAGGTAAATTGAAGAGGTACATTTTTACGAGCTCAGCGTTTAACTACCATTTCTTGCTTTCTCAAATGTCAACCAAAGCTCAAGATACTTTGTCTATTGAGCTTCACTGGAGTGTAGGGCATCAGGTTGCCCGTCCAACTGTTATAACTGGAGACAATTGTTGGCTTCCACCGAGGTAACCTTAAGA